>WJFB01003221.1:0-14205 GCA_009870185.1 Pygmarrhopalites habei | reverse complement strand
CAATTACCATCAACGCATTCGGGAGAATGGCCAATCTTTTCGAAATCAGCGTAATTTATTGTAAATTTGGGTCCAAGTCCCGCTAGGATTGGAGTTACCTTGCTGGGGTACATGCATTGTTAGAGTTTTCAAGGTCATTGGTCTGAAACCTCAGTTCGAGGGTTGAAAATGAACAATTCTAGTTTGGTTTTTCTTTGGCATTTGACTTGTCTTTATTTTTTTTACTTTTATGATACGAGATGATGTGCGATGATTTAACAAAACGATTATCAATTAATAATCAAATAATGCTAGTGCAAGACATTTCAAATTTATCGTATCTTGATTTTAACATTTTAATACAAATTTGAAATTAAAATTTAACAATTTGACAATCTATTTCACAATCATTTGTAAGTTTAGGGATGAGATTTCTTAATGTGTCTTTGCAAATTATCTTTGCGAGTGTATGTAGAAGTACAGCCATTAAAAGGACATGACTTTCGACCTTCGTGGCTTTCCATATGTCGAGATTTTAAAGATGTGGTTGGGAAAGTTAATTGACAAATGGGACAAGTAAAGGCTGTTATTGGAAACACCTGAATAGCTGGAGCGTGGACAATTTGACGTGGCTGTGCTGGAACACCCTCATCTGTATAAGAATGTGGAAATTAAACAAGAAAGTTTCAAAATATGCAAAAATTTCAAAAATGTGAATTAACTTTCACCGTCTGTTTCTGTGTCAGCCTCAGTCGTCTTGGGGCTTTCTCCCCCGCTTCCAGCCGAATCTAAGTCTTGTCCAGTTTCGGGTTCGATGGTTTCATTTTCCATATTCTCGTGAAGAATGACATCGGGGGAAGGGTCAGTTATAAAAATTTCATGATCATTTTCAGCAGCAATGATGTCATCCATCACAAAGTCCACTGGGGCCTGTTCGTGTACAAGAGATGCATACTCGTCACGTAGACCTCCTTGTACACAAGATGAACACTTGTGACCCTATGCGGGCATGTAATCTATTGGAAGCTGATTCTCCCAGGACTCGTGGCAAAACGGATGAAATATATGCAGCTCACATTGTGGCCTGTCCAAATGGACAACTGTTCCCTCCACTTCCTTATAGCAAAGCAGACAATGCATTTTGCAGCCAAAATTACTATTTGATCAATAATCAAAGAAATTCCATAAAGAGACACACTTAGCTACAGCACTATACAAATACGAATGTTCACCATTGTAGTATAGGTACTTAGTTTGTATGCTTCGTGTGTGTGTGGAAAATTGACCTGAATCTTTTTAGGATTAAAAATACAAACAGCGATAAAAGGTTCGTTGTGTTATGAAATTCTTAGAAGAACCCTTTAAACAAACAACACCTCAGGCTCAAAAAGACTTGAACTCTACTTTCCACTCATTTCATTAAATGTACAAGTTTATTCAACTATTTGTTATCACCATGCCAGCACTCACAGCAGAGAAAGTAAAGGAGATTCTTGACGTGGACGGATTTGGTATTTTATCGTTTGACAGATTAGTTTTTGATGACGATTCTGCTTATGATTTTGCCAAATATACAGGCATGATCAACATGTCCCAACCACCATATTGTGACCTATGTGGTCAAATACTTCAGCTTGTACCCAAACCCGGTATAAAATGTAAATTCATTTGGAAATGTACGTATCCATGTAAACAGTATGGATATGTCACCAACTACACTGTATTTCATGATGCCAAGATTTCATGTCTGAAAATTTTGGAAATCATGGTCTACTGGTTTTTTGAGGTCCCTGTAACATCAGCCGCGGGTCAACTAGGAATTTGCAAGGAAACTGCTATTTAATGGTACATGTTGTGTCGACAAATCTGTGACCATGTGATTGCAACAGAAAATGCCTGCATCGGTGGTCCTGGTTTCACTGTGGAAACAGATGAAAGCCATAAATGCCACAGAAAATACCGCAGGTTTCTACTTTACCTATAATACTGCATTTGAACATTAAAATTGGATTTCTAAAAGTTTTTTTAAAAAAACGCACAAATTACTCAAAAACGTTATACTGATAACTTTTTGTGAGATCTTTTTTATATATTTAATTTATAATTGTAAATTATATCTAACAGGGGAAGAATCCTCGCCTCAGAACATGTTTGGATTTTTGGAGGAATCTGTCGCGAGACAAAGGAAGGATTTCTTCAAATTTTTCCAGATCGTAAGGGTCAAACATTATGGCCCATAATTCAAGAAAAGTCACCCTGAGTCCATAATAATGCACGATGGTGCACGAGTGTACAAGAACTTGGATGATCCTCGTATTGGTGGATTTCAGCATCACATGGTCAACCACTCGAGGAATTTTGTGGATCCAAACAATCCAAACATCCATACGAATACCATCGAACGCCGTTGGGGATTAGTGAAGGGAAAGATTGAAGGATGTCCGGGAGATACAGAAATTGACATGTACCTCGATTAGTATCCATTTTATGTATTTTAAGAAAACAATTTTCAATATTCTTTAATAACTATTTCAAATTTTGCAATGTCTAGGTGAATTTTTAGACCGGGAACACTATCTTAAGCGAACAACGGACGGTGAAAAGCGTCATAGCGGGAAGTATTTCCGGGTTTTTCTACAAGATGTTGGTCGTGTTTTCCCTGGATTCTGCAATATTGGCATTTGAAAATAATTGCTTCGTTTAGTAATAATGAATATCTCATTCATGTTTGCATTTCAAACGTTAAAATTTAATAATTGGGAAAATTTGAACGTGAAATCAATTTCAAAACAATATGACTTGATTAAAAAACAAATAGTTGAAAAAAATAAATTGAGGCTCAGTTACTAATTGTTATGTGATTTATATTCATATTTGTGACGTTACCTGAAAAGAACTAATTCAAATTTGTCAAAATTAGCAAATCAGTTTCAATGTCAATTTGTTCAAAGTGAAATAATATATTGGCAATAATGTATTCATGAGTGTGATGAGTAATTGTCATTTATCATTTTAATTGTTGTACAACAATGCTGAATGATTGAAGATATTATGACCTCATTAAACCACAATGTCGACCTTCATAAATTTTGTAATTGACCTTGAGGATGACTACAAATTTATTGTTCAAAGATTGATTGTACAAACTTATTTTTTATTATATTTTGTGCGTTACTGCCATTTTCAAAACGGCTATACTTTTCCACTTGAATGTGTAAATTGTGCATATTAAATAAATAATCAATATTTTCTTTGATTTTTTTGGAGATGAGTGTGCATTTCATCATGTGTGTATTTACGTTGATTGGCAAAAATAATTTGTGTGTGCGGCAGTTTAACCTCCGCACCTACACTATATTGTGTATATTTTGAGTTTTGTAGCTCAAGGCGTTTTTTGTGCTACTAAAATGAGAAGCCGAGAAAATGTGAAAAGTGACAAATATAATGATGGGGTAGTCACGGCCTCTCAAAACCATTTCCAAAATTGAATAGCTCTGAAATAGGATAATCGTGTAGTCAAGCCTGTTCAAAACGCATTTAGAGGCAGCATGGGAAAATGGAATGGGAGGCAGCATGGGAAAATTGAATAAGAGGCAGCATGGGAAAATGGAACGGGAGGCAGCATGGGAAAATGGAATGGGAAGCAGCATGGGAAAATTGAATAAGAGGCAGCATGGGCTAATGGAATGGGAGGCAGCATGGGAAAATGGAATGGGAAGCAGCATGGGAAAATTAGCTTGTGGGAAACAATTTTCGAGCTGCACTGTATGGGCGAATGTGTGGAAGCTCCTATGGGAGGCAGCATAAGGAGGCAGCATAGGGAATTGCCATGAGAGGCAGCATTAGATTGCTCTGCCTTACCGCAACCGGATGTAAGTAACACATGCTATATTATTGTCTGATTGGGACTCTGATTCATTGGGGGTACATCGAGACTCAAGGGAAGTCATCTCTGACTTACTTATTTATATCCCACTTTGTAATTGATTTCCTCAGGATTATCGGCATAATTGTTCCGCTTCATTTGGAGACATGCACGCCTGATCCACATCATTCACGTTTTATCTCATCCCAAAGAATTCTCATCAAAGGGCATGAATGACAATCTTCTTCCCAATTGACATGGTTCGGAAATGAGAACAGGCCGAATCATATCCAAGTTGAGAGGATCGTGTCATCAGGGAGAGAGGAAAATGACTTGTCAATTCCTTCACTTGAATATTAAAATATTTAGTAGATGTGAGTGGATGATGGCAGGACGAATGAGATTAAAAATCGTACACAATAATTTATTTATTTATATCAAAAGTATTGCAGTCAGTTCTTACAATATAATTGTCATCTGTTCACAACCTCACACGAATAAATAACTCTTCCCCCTTCCTTTACATAATATCATCATTATCGTTGTAGTCCAGGGTTGTGCTTCAATGAATGCCTACATAAGTATAGTTAGGAGTTGATTTCATTTACCAAATTTACTTAACAGTACGATTTAATTAGTGTATAATACCATGTTTACTTCCAAAGGTGTTTCTGTTTAAAATGTCCCCAGTACAAACTAACAAACAAACTTAATTTTCTAGAGTATATGGATTTTGTGTGCTTCACAATCTGCTTCATAATCAAAATAAAATGTGTCCACAAATAAATTATGAGGTACGTTCAAAGCAGCAGCGTCCAGCGTCCTGCACTGACCCAGGAAAGTGCTCCGCTCATATCCTTTACATAATTATAAATACTACTACTAAATAAAAATATCTTTTCCTTCCATTGTCCGAATTCCTCAATAGTAGCTTCAAACAACATTATGTAATTAATACAGTAACTAACTAGTGAACTCCATTTAAATACTTGTATAGGGAAAGCCTACATTTATTTCTATTGTCTATACGTATACCACTCAATGTCGAAATAAATAAATTTCTTAATATGATACAATTATTATTCAATATTATCTTTAATTAATTATACGTTATTGAAACCCACACCAAACCATAACAAAAGCTCAAGTTAGCTATTTAGTTTCAGCATTAAAATGTCATTCTCCAGCTGGAGGAATATTTATTTATTTAAGAGGAGGGCAGAAAGAGAGAAAACTTTGAACATGGTCCAACTAATTTTTTAGTAGAAATATTTTTGGCATTTTCCCCATCTCCCTTTTTTCATGGAATATTATTATTTGAACAACAACAAATCCTTTACTTAACAAAACAATTCGTCCAGTGGAATCAAAATCGAATTCAGGAAATGTCAGTTACTAGTCTATAGTAAAAACCCAAAAGACGATCGAGAATTTTGACAAAATTTAGACAAGATAGCTGTCACCCACATTACTACGAAATATTTAGTGGAAAGGCATTGAAAATTGCTGCGTACTGAACGAAACCCCTGACACCCCGTCATTTAAAAGTAATTATTTAACAACAGAGATGATTAATTGTAGATAATATTATGCATGGACATTGCAGACATATGAATACATAATAGTAATAATAATTTTTGGTACAAACTGTCAACCGACCACAACCAAAGCATATCACACCGGACTACTACAAATCGACATCTTTTAATAAAGCTACGAGGAGACCCAGGACGACTAATTCTTATCCTTTTCTGTAAATATTAATATCGACAATAATTTAAAACAAAGGACACTCATTTGTATGGTTTGTACACAATTTGTCACAGACACCAAAGTAGCTCAAATTAATATCCAACAAAACGAGAGTATAATGTAACAATAATTAATTAACAACAATGATTGGCTATGTAGTAGTGAGAAAATTGACAAAGTCCGAGGCACAGCCGTGGCTCCAAAATCTTGTTCCACCACTACATAAATACTACGAATGAGAGTTGTGATGACTGAGCCCTTGAAGGATCCAGGGGTCAGCCACATACCTTAAGTATTATTTACCACAGTTGGGTCCTCAGCATTTCAGCAGATGGGAATACATCCAGGAAATGTTCCCTTTGTTATGAACCAGTAATAATTGTGATAATTATTACATTCTAAAACTTGTCCTAATTATGGTGACGGATTATCTTAATTATTGCATTATGTGTTTGTGATGAGGTCCTCCTCCCATGGATGACCCTCTCCAAGGTCGACTTTTGGCCTTAAAGTAGAAAAGAAAAAAATAGTTGGCCATCAAATGTGAGGGACGAAACGTTTCACATTTTCCAAAGAGCTTAAAAACAGAAAATGAAATATTGCAGTAGTTGGAGTTGTGTGTAGATCCGACATACCATGAAGCAGACAGCACTGGCCACGTACATGAGTAACAATAAACCACAGACGACGGACAGGACGAGGACAGAGTTCCTAGTTGGACAACTGCCCACCGGGCCAAAGTCTGGACCATACCCGGAAGCCCGACCTCCCTCGTAGGCACCGAAAGGATCCGCGGGCAGACTGTACCTACAAAATAATTGAATGTCAACTTTATTATTTGACCTTGTACTTGTGGTGTGTCGTGGGTCATTGAATGCGAGTCTTACTTGGGCACACTCGGCATTTCCTCGTTAAAGTCCAAAACTAGAATCTCCTGACTGAGGGTCAAGTCAGCATTCGTGGAATTCACTAAATTGGCACTTGGACTCTCGCCCTCGCTACTTCTTCGCTTCCTCCTCCCGAATGACTCGAATTTCTCCCTGGCATAAGTACACTCCGCCTAAACACAGTCACACCATCAAATTACATACTCATTATACAATAATTGATAATAGTGACAAGAAATGGTCACTCACTGCGGGACAAGGACCCAGACAATACTTGACATTGCATTGGAAGATGACTCCGTACGACTCCGTGAACCGGAACGCCTCATACTCGGAAATCAGAGCCGACTGACTGGCTTGATTAAACTTGGGGAAAATTGACGGCTCTACCGGGCAACTGAAAACAACAATAAGTGTGAATGTGAGCCAGAATGTACGGGTCGTGTTATTATGCACAACAAAAACTCACCCATCATCATCAATAATAGAAAAGGTGGAACGAGAGTCTTTGGCCATGGCAATGCAGCTTCGTGCAAAGATTCCGTATGGAGCTGGAAATAGAATTGGCAACAATATAAAGTGTTCATACATACTGAGACAATAATGATTGTGAATGTGGACCCTCACTATTGTTGGGAATCTCAATTCTGAATGTGAGTCGGTCTCCAATCCGGACCGTTTCCACTTCCTTGCCAAATGCATCCAAGATTTTGATCTTTGGTGGAGGGGCTTCGGGGGCGGAGGTGATGGAGATGGTGTCTAAGTCCCTGTACACACACGCAAATTCCCCGAGTATTACAATGAGTAAGGCGAGTCATCATTTCTTTTGTAAAAGTATCAAACTCAAAGTCACCTAATGGGCATCATTCCGAAGGTGATGTTCCTGGAACTGATGTCGTAGGTACACTTGACCTTGTAGATTTTGTCTGCCTTGGTCATGACCACGGAGTGATGTTGAAGAACGACCGTGTTGGTGTACACTCCTCCCTGGATCAAACCAAGACCAGTCAACATTTGTCCCACTATAAATAAATAATGCAGACGTTGTGCGTGTACTCACCACGGACTGAGTGTTGCAGTCTTGACCTGAGAGACTGAGGTCCAGTCGGAAGACGTCCGAGTCAATCACATCCACTGTACAGGGAAGGAAAGAAGACATTACATTTCAGTTGAACAACTCGTGTTTCCCTGCTAAATAAATAAGTGTATCTCATTTGGATGAGGGAAGACGTACCGTTGCACGTCTCAGACCTCCCCATGGCGTAGATTCTGCCGTTGAAGGGTTTGTTCGTTCGGACCTGCACAGCGATTCTTGTGTCTTTGCACTGTACTTGAACTGAAAAAATCGTGGACAGATTAGTTACACAGCCACACACACACACAACATCCACCAAGTCCCTCTCGAGCGTATTTCAATAAAAATAAATTGCAACGCATAAAACAACAGCAAATATCATGTTATGCTCGGCTCACGGGACCAATTCCCCCCCCCCCCCCCTTCTTTTCTAATTTACGCTTCACTTCCTTTGTTTCCCATCACTCAAAGTCAAATTAAAAAACAGACCAGGGCCACCAAAAAAATATTTCTCTCCCCACACAGCAACCATGACTCTGCCTTTTAATTTCATTTGCGCAACTTCCCAACGACTATCATGAATTTTTACTAAAAATGTTACAAAAAAAATTACCATCGTAGCAAGTGCCAGTGTGGTCACAGTCCTGTCCATCCGTGACAGCGTTGACATCGAAGGCACCATTCCCACCAGAGCCGATTCCATTGCCCTCTCCTTCCTTGACAGTGTTGAGCCCACCCGGCCCGAATCCATCCAACATTCCCGTCCCTCCAGTCTTCTCCTCGCAAATGTTCTCCTGGTACTGACCCAGAGGGTTGCCGTTGTCCAGGAGGGGTCGTTCGGTGTTGAGGTAGGTCGCAGGGCCGTCAGGGAGAGTGCGGTGGTCCATGTGGTAGAGCTGACAGTTGTACCCGGAAGTGACCTGACTCTTGAAGAGGAAGGACCGGCAGAGGAATTCCTCTTCGATCTCGCAGGCTCTCTTGCACCCCGCCATTCCGCTGGACTGGAGCTCCTTGTCCACGTAGTAGTGGAGACCCACGTAGTGGGCAACCCGATCCGCGGGTACTCCGACCTTGGCGTCCTGGTAAGTCCGCTTCCCCTTGCAAGTCTGGTTGCCCTGCAGGCAAAGGTTCTCAAAGTAGTCCACGCCCGTGGCGTCCACAAAGGCAGAGTCTGGAGCAGTTCGACGATCCTCTTCGCTCAGTTGACACTGCAGGGTCACGTAATTGTACTCTGCCGACCGACACATGAATCGACGCTGGAAACCAAAGACAAAATAATTATTGTAACTCATTGTGCGGTAATAGGAAAGACGAGAGTACATGTCAAGTTGAGGGCATTTAAAATGTAGCTTTTGGCTGTGGATCGCGTACAGGGAATCGTTTCGACTGCCATTGCGAAACTCACGCAATCCTCATTTTCCGAGTGCGAACATTTGTGAGACTCCCGCATCATTGAGAGACATTTGGGAGATTGGGTGCTCCGGGCGTGGAGGAGCGAGACAAAAGATTTGCTCTTGCCTAATTTGGCATTGACATTCCGACTCATACGCACTCTCGCAGGGTGATTAATGGAGGCACGCATCTTTCCTCGCCGCACTTCCGACTCCACTACGCATTTCTCGAACCCAATTCAGTGGATGACTGAACAACCCCATCATGGCAACAACAACAACAACAATAAGAAGAAGAAGAGGAAAAAACATGAGAAATCCCGGAAATGCTCACTCACACACGACAGCTAATCATGGGAATTGGAAGAAATGGGGGAATTAAGACGATTCATTGTGAGTTTGAGGAGGGATCCGTTTAGACGCTATCCTCCTCACTCATGATGCACGATGTAGGAGAGTGTGAGAAGGAACTGTGCTGAATTCTGCACTCAGCCAGGATGTCAATGAGAGTCTGGGATTTTGCATAACAAAGTCCATTTCCTGTCATGTCAATGGTCCTCCACTCTCAAGGTTGCACACAACCCCATAACTCACAAGTAGGCTAAGCTGGACTCTGAGATCCATCCTGCGATTGTCAGGGATTGAGGCCAGCGTCTCTTTTGCGTGTGGGAGTGAACTGGAACAAGGATTTTCATCCTCGCCACAGATCACGACTGGGATAGGGACAGCATAAAAAATGTGCAGTTATATTTGTTACACATTTGAGAGGGTTAGACACACACGTTTTCAGAAAAGTGTGTGGGGGATGAACAAATAGAGGAGCTCCTCCAAATGGGGGGGAGGAACGGTAGCACGAATTTAATTAGTTTTAACTGTTTTCAGCATTTTGTTCTTTTCTGAAGTGGGGCCTGGGTTCGCTTGGATGTGAAGGGACTTGGGACGGAGGTAAAGGTTAAATGAACGAGCGGAACGTAATTTTGGTGATGATCAATGGCATTATTAGTGGGGGGAGGGAACAAAAGGGAGAAGGAGTAGCTGTGATTCCGAGTCTCGAGACTTGAATGCCCATACACTTTGCCAGGCTCTAACTGTACCCCAGCAGAGAATAAAATAATGCAAAAGAAACTCGCACAAAGATTTAATTGAATGCATTCTGATGGAAAGGGTGAAAAATATCAAATACCCCTTCTTCTCCTCTTCGAGTCAAAACAAAAGCTGGCCTCCATCTTCCATTCAACAAATTTACGTGACTAACCACTCGCCATTATCCAAGTACACAACCAGCCATTATCACTACAAACAACAAGAAGGACTTTGTTCACCGCAACCCATGTCGCGTTATATTTTGCACTTTTCACAAAAATCTCCCCCATTCAACCACCGAAAACACTCCCCCTCCGAATGCATGAATTATTATTTATTTAACCACGTTCATTTGAGGAGTAATTAATCTTCCATCCTACACAAATATTTTGAATGAGGGATGCTCTAGTTACAGTCTTTTCATCATATTTTCCTCTCCTCGTGTGTCCAATCATCTCAGAAGAAGGAATGAGGCAATCTCCAGACTGCAGGTCATACGAATATGAGATTGCACGGGCATTGTCTCTCCATTACGCACTCCACAATTTGTGCACAAGAACACAATGACAACTTCTGAGGAAGGAATTGATTCCATCCATCTTGACTCTAGAAGTGAGTGAATCTGACAATTGTGAGATTGTGGACTTTGTAATTTATTTTATGACTCAAGCAGGGCAGAATGTGGACAGGGTTGACAACTGATCATGAGTGGGTCCTCGTGGACCCAATTCAGAGTGTATGCGGTGGAGGGGAGAGGAAATATGAAATAATGGAGGATGTTGAGGGAATGTAATATGGCGTGTGTTGGATTTGTCCCGTAGCGGCGAGGGATCCTCTGTCACAAAAGTTAACAAAAAGTGGAGGATGGTGGAGCCGGGGGGAACGGAAGATGAAAGAGAAAAAAAGATAATGGAGGAAGAAGTAGGTAAAAATTTGTGCCTGACCGAAGCCGTTATCATTATGATGATGATGATGATGATGAGAGGACGGCTGTTCCTATGAAATGGCATTATGAAAATATTCGCTGCCAGATTTAAGTAGTTTACCACCAGCACAACAGACAGTCAGGCAGGGAGCACCCATTCAATTGCCACTCGTAAAAAACACCACACACAAAGCCATGAGAAATCCACACACATTGCAAGTTGCAACACGCACGCATAATGGAGCAGCCGACTATTGAAGAACGATGAGTTGCTCAAATCCCCCCTCTTTGACATATGGCGAATACAAATCCTCTGCCATCAAGAAATTCCCTGCCGATTCCTTCCTTGACGACTTATGAAAATATTATTGAAAAAACCATGGATCCCACATGGACTGTCTCGCACAAAGTGGAGGCTGCTCCATTGGGAAGTGTGAGCAGAGCGCAACAAAGTGAGAGATAGAGCCTTGAAAAAGTTCGAGTATAAAAAAGCCGTTAGCCTCTTTTTTCCTTGGAGGAGAGATACGACGGCAGGTAATACGTCTTCACGATTAAGATTATGTGGACGTGTGAAGGGTAATCCTGAGTCATGTCTTGTCAGAGATGTTGTGGTAACAGAACTCTGGTTCTCTTCCCTTGTGGGAACGGACGGATCCCTACCAAAATCCTTCCCACCATCATCTTCTGCACATCCAGACCTCCTCTCACCCAATCCAAACAAACACACACACTTTTTCCTCTCAAAACCATCGATATTAGAGTAATGGACTCCCATGGATTTGTCAAAATTATTGGGAGATGCGGAGTAAAATCCAGAACCACCAACAAAACTTGTTGGAGATGATGTGTGAGAGGAACTGTCATCAGATTAATGTTGAGAGGAAGAAAGAATCTCACATTGAACATGTGATCCTCTCCCAGTTTTTTTTATCGATTTGATTTTTTTGCCGGTCAGAAGTAGCAGTACATGTGTGGTGTCTGTGAGGGGAGACAAGGAGACCGTGAAAAGGAGAAGAGAGAAGGTAATAATCGTAACTTGAGATCTATATTTACTTGCATATTTCGAGAGTTCGTGTGTTTGTGGTGCGCGGAACTGTACAGTAATAATAATCTGCGTGTGGATATGTGGCATTTTTTAGAGCCTAACTGTACCCAGCTGTGAGTGTGGGTCTCTCTCTGGTTGGAGTGTGCCAAAGAATCCGAACCAAATACGGAAAGGATTTTGAGAGGGGATTTCGTTACATAATGTGATTATTGGTGAGGTGTGAGTGGAGGGTCCGCTACGAAGCACCTTTCCTTCCTCCCGACCAGTCGTCAAAATACAAACTAATTGCAAGCGGAGAAGTTTCCCTTTTCCTCCACTTTTCCACTCACTCTGCCTCTCCTCTGGTCACTCACAGTCAATGAGTGGAACATATTTACTAGGTATTATTGTTATCTCACCCTCCACAGAAACAAACAAACATATTGTGCCGTCATGTGTAAAGGTGAGCGAGTGGAGGGATCGAGATGGAAAAAAGAGAAACAGTAAAGTAACAGTAGAGACTTGATTAAGAATCATCCATTTCACTGACATATTGCGAATCTCCTGCACAGAGTAATTGGCCAGAGTCCCTCAACCAAACCATCTCATCTCTCTCTTTCCACCACTGCCGCAGCTTTAATTATAATATTATTACACAATCATAATATAGAAAAACTTGTGAGATATCCATCTCAGCTCAGTCAATGAGCAGCCAGTCCTCAGTTCTAAACGGCAGAATGACTTGGAGGTCAGTTTTTAGCTGAGGGTCGCGGAGCTTGTCCGAACAAATTACAGGGCAGAGAATTCTACTCACCTCATTTAGACAGGCCGCGAGACAGGCTTCCTTCGTCGATGTGAAGATTAATGAGTTGTCCAAATTCCTCAGCATCTTGTTCGGCACCCTCTCAAACGTCCACGGTCTCGAACAGACTTTTTCTGAAAAAACAAAAAATTCACTTGTCACTTCATCATTGGTCATTCACAGCCGCCACTCTCCTCTTTTCTCTTCTCTTCACCGAGCATTTAGCCACATCAAAACGAATTCCCTTGAAACAAAACTCATTTCCCTCACGGGTCATCATGACATGCTGTAATTTCACGGATTAAATCGAATCCAAGTCTGAGGACAGGAGTCGTGATGGAGTGACATGACAAGGGACAAGTCGGATATTGACAGAGTTGTGACTCAGGGATGAATTCTTTACTAGTCAGACACTCTTCTTGTGCACACAAGAGTCCCAAAGAGGCATCTTTGTCCGTTTGTGAGGCTGAGTAACCAAATTCCCCATTCAGCGTCGATAATAATGTCAAGAATAATAATAAAATTTACAGGTGTTTCCCATCTGCTAAACTCCTGTAGAGTGAGTGAGTGAGCGTGTGTACACAAGAGAGAGAGAAACAGCCGGAGGGGCTGTGTGTGTGTGTAGGGAACACAAAGGAGGGAATGAGGAACTCTTTCTCTTTGGTCAGAATTGTATTCATCTTAATTAGAATCTCTCAAATCTCGACGATTAAGCAACAGATAGAAATCCCCTCCATTCATCAATGATCCTAATTTGAGTCCGTATTTGATTTTGTCATGGTCTGACTCCTCCTTCAAAGACAGCTGCCCCTCTCCGTTACTATTTTACATTTGCACAAATAATATTTATTTGGACTGCCATTATTCCAAGTTGCACCAACCACACTTGAATGCATGAAAAATGGAGCTGTCATAAAAGCAGAGTGTCTTGTGTAGTGGAAGAGGAGGCTTAATAGTCAAACTGTCTTTTACTATTGTGTACTTTGGAGTGGGTGATAAAAATCAACATCTCCGCACTTGACTTTGCACCAGCCTGCAAATTGTAACAAGTCTCGCCGTCCATTAATTACGACTGTAGATACAATCCTTTTTCACATCGTCGTCGTCGTCATGAGTGAAGTATCCGGTAAATTTATTATATGACTGTATTAACCCACAACAAGGGAGAATCAAGGTTTCCCGGTGACGACCCCGTCCGTTTTCTCACCTCCCCCCACCACCAACAATACATCACCCACTCTAATTCATAATGTCAACTAATTAATTAGCGGAATGGCAACCACGACATGTACCTACGAAAGTCGCCCTTCCACTCCAGCTTTCGAAACGGGGAAAAAATATGTTCAAGTTTTTCCCCCTTCATCTTCCATTATTTTACGAGTCTTCTTGCAACATAATTTTGCGAATCGTAATATTGTTCGT
>WJFB01003220.1:0-14213 GCA_009870185.1 Pygmarrhopalites habei | reverse complement strand
GCCGATAAAACCCCGAAATTCGTGATCAGCGACCTCGAATTGACCTTGGGGTTGAGGTTTCCAGTTCCCAACGCTTTGACATGAACCATCCTTTCCTTGTCAGAGTGTGACTACGTGGGAAAATGTGCGAGGTACGTAAACGGGCATATGCTGAATCGTTTAGAGATTAAAAATCACAAAAGTGTAATTATTGTGAAAAATCTTTTCATTTTAAAACTACTTTGCTAGTTCATATTAAAAGACATTTGCAAGAGAAATGGTGCAAATTTAAGGAGTGCGACTACAGGGCAGTCATGCAGAAGGACCTTCAGGTTCATTCTCGCCATCATTTATCATATTCAGAAAAGAATATTGGAATCCGTCTACGTTGTAAATTTTGTACTTATGCTGCAAGTAAGCCTGTACTCATCAGGGTACATGAAAAAAATCATCATGTCGTCGATGAAGGAGAGGGAGTGTGAATAAACAGACAAACTGTTGAGTTGCTCCACAGTTGGTGTGTGTGTGTGTGAGGGAGTGTATATTGATGAGAGGGGAATGTATTTGTCATTTTGTGATGACTCATGAGTCTAGGGGATTTCATTGGGAAGGGAAACTACGAGTCAAGTACTGTGAACTTGGGTGGTCCTCCGATGGGAAAGAATTTGTACACTCTTAAAATAGAAGGAAAAATGTTGGCTGGAAAGTGGATTTTCCGCGAAATGAGGGAAAGTTTCCCTTCAGCAGTTAAAAATTTCCCCCAAGAAGGGAAAATATCCCGAGATGGAAGAAAAATTCCACTCTTCCCCCCAATTTTTAGCTTCTGCCGGGGAAAATGACTTGACCTTCTCCTCAAGTTTCCCGTTCAAGTTCCACTCCTCCGGTCAAAAGGACCCCATCGGATTTCTTTGAAAATCCGGCCCGCTTTGTTTTCTTTAAAACATTTTTAATTATTACTGCTCTGAAATTTGCCGTGAAATTTTAAATTTTAGTTTTAAATTGTCTGCTGTATGATCCAGGTTGTTTAAAAAATAAAATTGAAGGAAACGATCGAAGTTGTAATGTAGGACTGTAGCAAATGTGTAAAATTGGACACAAAAAGTGTCCAAATTCAACTGATGAATTCAAGGTGTTTGCAAGCTTGCATCAACTTTTGTTTATACTTTTTGGATGCTCAAAGGATGCTAAACATCACAAAAGTTTCCAAAAGTTGATACAAGCATGCAAGCACCTTCATTTTTGAAAAAAACTTAGCGGGCCTGAAAATCCCTAAAATTCGGAGGGGGCCTTTTACCCTTGTTCGGGGAAACTTTTCCTTCTCTTCTAAGAGTGTAGACAAAAAATTGAAATAATTGAGTGTGTGTGGGTTGGGGCTGGCCTACGATCTTCCTCTTTCACATGGGGACCACCCAAGTCGACTGTACTCCACTCACAGGTTGTGCAACTCAAATCATGTACCTTTATGACTCAAAATTTTCAATTAAAATTAGGTGGCAAGGAAGAGGACCACTAGCTTTGAATATTTGTTACCTGCTTGTAATTATTGTTAATTAAAAAAATTATATTACGACAAAAACTAATGGTCTTTGCAAATTGGAGCAGAACTCTCAATGTGAAAATAAAGTTTATTTTACTGCAATACAATTGTACATGACTTAATTAATCGAGATAGGAATCTACCTCCATTCAATCATAATATACATATTAATTAATTAATTATACACCCATCGAACTGTGTTTAGTGGACATGGGAGCAGTTGGACTCGTCATATTTGAATTCAGGATCTCTTTCTTCAATTTAGTGACGAACCATGTAGCCAGGCCGTAGAATGACACCAGAAAAATTATCCACACAATCATGTAAGCCACATTCACATTCCATGTTGACTCAATCACAAGAATTGTGTGGACAGTGCAGAAGACTACAGCAGAGATTGTCCACATTGTCAACTTTGACACATCATTCTGAAAATGAGGGACAGAAATACCGTCAAACTCTTACTAATCACCCTTACCAATAAAAATTTCGTATCATTACGAAAGGCCGAACACAGAAGGCCGAGTCATGAAAGGCCGAACACGAAAGGCCGAATCACGAAAGGTCGAGCAAAAAAAAGGCCGAGTAAAAAAAGGCCGAAGAAAACTGACAGTTATTATCCCGTCTATATATATTTTTTGCACTATATTCAGGTTGACAAGAAGCTACCAAGAAGTTATTACAATTAGAAACTGAATGTACACAAACGTGCAGACATGTGGAAGCAAGTGGAAAGTGGAGGTCAGATAGAGGTCAAAAATTAACCGGGGCATTATAGGGCATACAGAGTATACTTCAGTCTTCAATATAAATTATTATTGGCTTGTTGAACCACAAAGAGAAAGTCACGGATAAGTTGTGTCTGTACCAAAGCTGCCGATCTATACTTCTATACGACTTCTATACCGGAAGTATAAAAATTCTATACGCCATCTACAATATAGGAATACATACGTCTATACTTTTCTATATTTCCGGTATAGAAGTCGTATAGAAGTATAGATCGGCAGCCTTGGTCTGTACAGAAGATAATTTAAATGTTGGGCATCATACAACAAAACAGTCATTTTGAGTGACCATTTTACTATCCCGCTGCCCTAAAGTAATCCTAAAATTACGTCCGAGGACCTAAAGTTAAGAAAGCCCTAAGTTTTAATACTGCTCCCAATATTAAAAACAATATGTGTATGTGTCATCACAAACGTTTGTTTTAGTAATCACGATCACGAAGGGCTGCACATTGTTGTAGGTTCAAATGATTTTGCTTTTGCTACAGAAATTTGTATGTGTAATGAAAGTCAATTAAATTGAAGGTTCACGTTTTTAAAATTTCAGATTTAGTATGGATACTAGTCACTTGTTAAATTAAGGATAATCAAAAATGTGTGTGTGAGAGAAATGACCAATAACGAAAAAATACCTTCTTTAACTTCAGTACAGAAATTGAAACACATTGAATACATTAATTACTAGTAAAGAGTTTCTAAAGTACACTGCACACACATTCTGAATGCCGTTATTGGTTTTACAACTAAGATTTCTAAGCTTAGAACAATTTAAGTACGCTACACTCTGAATGCTGTCGTTGGATTTTAAAACTAAGATTTCTTAGCTTAGGAACAAAGTGTGTGTGCAGCGTACTTAAATTGTTTCAGTTTTTTAATTGACTGCCGGAGGCTTAAGAACACATTTTCTATTTGTTACTTGTCGTGTTGGATAAGCACACGCATACAAACACACATACACACATGCACACTTTTTAAAAAATGGGTTCACACACACACACCCTCAACGTTGTCTTCAACATTTTTGAATCAATTTATTTTATATTTTATGATTTTAAAACATTTCGAATCATTACTCCTATTGTTTTCGACATCGTTATTGTGTGTAAAAATTTGTGGTCAAAATTAAATTAGGCATTTGTTCGAATAAATGGAGAAGTGGATGGAAATTTTTGCAAGTCCAAGAGTGTTAGATTTCGAGCTATGGTCAGGACAATGACACTGATACAATTTAACTACAATTTCTTCTCTAGGACGAACAGCCCTTCTTATACAATTTGTTCGGCCCTTTTTTACTCGGCCTTTCGTGATTCGGCCTTTCGTAATGGACCCAAAACTTTTTGCTATTCCTACACTCCAAATTTTGCAGTACTAACCATAAAAATAGCAGTCAGTAAAATACACCCGGCGCCAATATTCAAAACATCCAATAGGCTTCCAAGAACAATCCCTGCAATTAAATTAAATTCCAATTAATTAAAAAATTCCATCTCTTCCACTTTTCCCATTTTCTCGACAGCTAATTTAGTAATTTGAATGAGTCAAATTTTGACACATTCAAATAAAGCGGCAGCCTTCTATTTTGAGTCAATTGTGACCTACGTACGAAAAAATAGCACGCAAAAAAATTGCATTCATAATTTGAAGGATGTACCGAGTGTCCCTAATTTTGCACCGAACACGAGGATGTAAATAATGTGAACAGCATGTAGGATCTACAATCAAAATTCATATTCATTTTAGCAAAAATTTTATGTGTAATTTAATGCAGTTGTGCAAAAATGTGTGTCATTGGGAAATTGGCATATTTTTGAAAGGGGATTGCTTCTGATTCTCCATTGCCCATTTTAGGAAACTTACAATTTGGGTGGAGGCAAATCCTTTAGCCCATACTCTTGCCGTCCAAATACACGTTATTGAGTCCATCGTCTCTACTTGACTACCCACACTGACACGCACACACACGAGTGCAGTCCCTCACTAACTATTATGCTCACTTACTTTTGTAAATGTGAATGAATAACAAATAATTTGATGCATTGTTGACTCCGCAGTTCCCAATCTTCGACTAAATGAACAACACAAGAAAATTATGTTCGTCAAATCACACACACACAACAGTCCCAAGGTCAACAAATGACTTTTTATAGCATGGCTCTCTCTCTTTCTCTCTCTCTCTCTCTTCACTTTACCTCTTAGCTAATTATGAGAGAGGGATGAGGATGATGACGAGCGGATATTTATTTTTTCTTCAGGACTTCTCCCATGGAAAAGTCCTGAGGCAAAATAAGGGAAATTTTTGCATAACTCAAAAAAACACGAGGAAAATGAAGGGTAAAGACCAACACACACACACAATGCAAATTTGCAATGTCTATCCAGTCAACTGGAAAGAGTGTTAACGACTTTTTTCCAGAATTAAACCACGTGACTCCACTAATCATTAGTGACTAATGTGTAGACACGATGTATTTGTAGACGTGCGAATTAATGGAGATTGGTAGACGAAGTTGCTAATTTCGTAAACAAAATTGGCACTGAGAATGAGCAAGAGATCGTATGCAAAAAACGTTTTTGCATACTCAAGCGTCGATATTGGATTCAACAAAAATTTTATTTACAGTTGCAAAAAATGGAATTACATAAATTCAGAAATAAAAAACTTTAACTCATTTATAAACTCTTGTAGACAAAATTTGCAAAAATTTTTTTGTTCATCAAAATATCAAAAAAATAAAAAATGGCACAGAGTCCTTCATACGTTTTTGAAACCATTCGGAGGCGGGAAAAGTCAATTCTATGGAAAAAGAAATGAATATTTTCTGGACGATGACTCCAAAACCTATCGGGACGGTGTGTCAGTGTTTCTTGTAGAAAGGTCATAGGTCAACAGGATCATCGACCCCAAAGACCGTGAGTCATCCTCCTAAAAATTATGCTTTCTAATTTCTCCTTTCTAATTGAGTTTTTCCCGCTCCTACATCCCTGTCACAAAGACCTACCACCATGACCTGTGACCTCAGACCCTCATACACAACAACTGTGATGAAACTACATTTCACTTGTTGATTTTTGAATTCCCCGCCGCCTGCACCAGTCTATCCAAAAAGATTGGGTATGATCTGAAAGAGGTTAGTCCTTTAATGTCCAAGTTTTTCAGGTGTTTAAATCCACCCTGTAGAAACCCGGGTGGTACTTCTTCAATGCATCCCCATTCATTAGGTAAACTTCGGATGGTGAGTGACTCCAGATTCGGTACTTGAATCGACAGGACACGACTAAAAGTCTCCAACGAAGTCGTGTGTTCAGATTCATACGGATAGCAGGTCAGAAGATGAAATTCGATGGTCAATCCTTTAACTAAATGCCCAAGCAGACAGAGTAATATCTGGACTACTTCGTGATCTAAATTCCCGCCAATGAATTCAAAGTGAGTAAAAATGAAGGGTCGATTAGAAGAGGAAAGCCAATTCAAAGTCAAGTCATTAAAAATAGTCATCCGTCGATTCGGAGGGATAGTAAAAGTTTTGAATTTTCTGTACGGTCGATAATAAGTTTTGGCATGATGATCGTACAAAAATGTAATTGTGTTTAAGGGGGATCGATTTGAAAGGATTTTGTCCGAAGTTTGGCACCATCTTTTGCACACCAAACGCCATTGGACCAAATCTTCTGTTGGGATGTGGCAAAGAATTTCGGGGAGGAGCTACATAGTAAAAAAAAGTTGAAAAAAAAGCATTGAAATTTTGATTACTGATTTGGGAAATCATGATACATTGCTACTGCTGTTAATTGAGCAATTAGTTTGTGGCGGGATGTTTGAAAATTCAGAAGAATAAAGTTTTACCTCCTCGAATACAAAAATCATGGTCAGTTTGTCACTCTCGGAGAGTTCGGAGTTCCTGTCGCTTCGGGCTTGGAATTTTTCGACGGAAGCGATAGACATCTTGAAAAGAGGAGGAAATTTTAGGATTTTAAATGTGAAGGATTTGAAGATTTTTAAAAATTTTAAGCTGAACAGAGCAAAATAAAATGGACGGAGATGAGATGGAGAATATTGGAAATTAAGTTGGTAGAAGCTGGAACTTGAGAAATCGGGTTGGATTTGAAAACAATTATTGTGTAGCAGAAGCAGTCTGAAGGTCAAAGATAATTCGGGAAGATAAAGAGTATGTGCTTTGAAAGTGCATGACAAGACGAAAAGACACGGAGATATTCTTTGTTTACTATGTGCTCGACAACTACAGATTAAAGAGGGTCACTAAAATTTGTGAGGGAAGAAGTTGTGGATTTAATATGGAATTTCTATTATAGGAATGGATATTTGGGACGATATGGAGGGGATTGTTTACATAGTTTGTGGTACATAGTATAATAATTAAAAGACGGACGAAAATAACTGTTATTTGAGATATACCGTATATCTTAAAATGTGAGACCCTCTCCATCTTGGTAAAGGCTTTACCGTAAAGCATAGCTCCATTCCCGTTACCAGTTACAAATAGCTTGAATTTACCTGGGCGTCAGTTTCTGTATTGTAGCTCTTTTCTGCACATAATGCTGGAACGAAGGAACACTTGGGTTAATTCTACGAATGCAGTACATTTCTAAAAATATGGGACTTTGACCTTATGCTTGCTATTGCCTACCCGTCTATTTTGATAAAAGGGTGTAGGGTTAAACGATGGATCAGAGGAAAAAATGAGAAAAGCTGGTTGGGGTTGTCAAGTTTAATACTTCGCAACACCTTGCCCATTGCCTAGTACACAAGGAGCACGTTTTAAAAATCATTTTCGAAAGTTTAGCAGCAGAGCTACAATTTTATTTGAGCTAAATTAGTGTGTTCGGCTACCCTCGTCAGTTTACTGCCACTTTCGACAGGTAATTTAATTTTGCCCATCAACACGTTTAACACTTTAGTATGATTTTTATTCAAGTCTGACTAGCAGGCAGCCAGACGGTCTGATCGAAAGTCGACCCCTGATTTTATGTCGGATGTAATTTTTTAAAAAATAATTGAGGAGAAACCAACCAACCAGAAACTACAAGCGATGAACGGCCTGCTTGACTGCTCGTCAGACTTGAGTAAAAATGGACAGAAAATGATGGGAAATTACCGTACGAATTAGAATATTACAACCGGTCTTTGTAGCCGGGTCAGTCGAATCGGCCTGCAATGCCACTTTCTTAAGCTGGGGCTAGAATTCGGTGCCGTACGGTACGTGCTTGTGTGTGTGTGTGTACACACTGTGTACCTCAATGTTATTGATGTTGAAAATGCCTTCAATTCGGCCTATTGTATCCATTAGAAAGGCAGGACACAGGCGCAAGCCGCGAAGCATTTCATTAGAGTTCCTTGTCCCATTCACGAAATTTCAAGTTTTACACATCAAGCACATTTTTCCTAAGATCTCTTCTTTTGACAAACTATGTCACACACACAAACCATTTCATCATCTTTCTATCCACAAAAGTCAATACTGTACTAGTCATTCCCTGTTCTCTCCCATCATTGCTAAAGTCCTACCATTCCCCTCTACAAATTTAATCACACAAAGGACAACGTCTTTATCGAAAGAACAATCTTGAACTATTTTTTTCTTAGAAACCAAAGTTTGATAGTTGTCAAGAAAAATGAGGACCAAGAGTAAAAAACCGAAACTTGACGACTCTGTCTTTTCCTCCACTTCCACCCTGGTTTTGATCCCCGAGTTGACCGACAAAGAGAAGGAGACAATGGCCTCAGCTCTTCAAAATCCATTAGTGAGTACAACACACACCATAATCCAAATAATTATTTTTAAAATATTTGTAAACGACGAACCAAATTCCGTGTGTTCAACAAACACAAATTTTCTTGCACTTTCTTGCAGATCCTTCACAAAATCTTTTCATCCCTCGACTTCCCCGACCTAAAAACTTGTCGCTCCGTCCACTCAACATGGGACAATATCAGTTCACACAAAATCTTCAAGAATGACCTGAGTATCATCCGTATTGACCAAACTCCTTCAACTTCCTCCCAGACATATTCTTCATCCCGTATTTCTCACACCCTCCCAGAATTTTTTAGACTGATTCGAAAATCCGGGGTCTTCCCTTGTTGTTCCTACTCCCTTCAAAATATCACCCTGGAAGATAAAGCGACCCTCCAATTTTTCCAGCTGTTTTCTACAACTCCAAATGAAATCAAAAACCTGGAAATCCTTTCAACAAAAAAGTTACACAGAAAATCCAAATCTGATTCCCTTTCTCCTGTACTTTCTCTCCTCAATTTGGAAACTTTCACTTACGACGATCCATGGCTGACTCTCACTTTTCTGGAGAAAATTTCTAGTCTAAAACAAATCCCTTGTGTCCAGCTTAACAAGACTGATTTAAAAATTTTGGAAATGACAGGGAAAATTTCTATCGTACAAGAATTTCGTTGCGATCCAGAAACTTCAAAATTTTTACTCCGTTTTGCGAGTCTCCAGCCAAAATTAAAAATAATTGATTTTGCTCATCTTGACGCGTACATTTTGGAGTGGGGAAGAGACCCGGGTTACGAACAGATTCTGGAGTCGTCTAAAAATACTCTGGAGTCTCTAGTCCTGTCTAGTAGTGTCCAAATCATTCCGAGACTCGAGAAACTAACGTTTTTAAAACTGTCCAGTCGGAACTGCAATTCTAGATTTTTTCCAAAAATGATTCATTTGAACGATACTTTTCCAAATGTCAAAATCCTGGACTGCACAGCTATGTCAACGGACGAGGAGGAAAGTTGGACAAAATTGTTTCCAGAAGATGGATTCCAAGGGGATTTTGGGAACGTGAGGACAGTCAGGATTAACCAAAGTTGTACGGAAGAGTGGTAAATTCAAAATATTTGTATTTATTCAAGCAGGGATTTTTTTTAAATGTTTTTTAAAAAATTGCTGGACAAAAAGTGTGAATTTTTATTGTATTGTTGGTTTTTTTGGAATAAAGGATGAAGAGAATTGGCAAGCTTTGTCCGAATTTTACAAACGTCGTTGTGGGGGAGAGTAAGCAGAGGTTGCGACGTGTGCGGTATGAGGGGTCACCTGCAGTGAGAAAGTTCATGAATGTGTGGACACATTTGGAGGGGATCGAACTGAATTTGCAGAGTGGGTCAGAAGTTTGCAAATATTGGATGGACGAAATTGTCACTGGGATTTTGGAGGAGGATTGTGAAAGGCTGAGGGAGATGGAGTTAAATGATTGGGCGATGGTGGGAGAGGAATACGCGGGGAGAGGTGGACCACCCATGAAGAATTTGACAGGTAATAATTAAAGAGTGCGAATAATTAAATTACTTTTCGGCTTCAACATATATTTTTAAAAAAAAATGATGATAAAATGAATTTTTGTTTATCCAATACTTTTTCTTGTGAATTAGAGTTTCTGGAGAATTTCAAATTCTAAATTTGATTGAGTGACATGAGAAAATGGGGTTGCGCAAAAGAATTTTAAGCAAAAATGTATTTTTGTGTGTATTTTTCTTTAGAATTGAAGAGATTTTGCGTGAGGATCGAAAGGAAGCCAGAGATTCCCTTCTCGGCTCTGAGCAAGCTTTACCTTCTGAAATTCATGCCGGATTTGAAACTTGTGGTGGAGGTCAATAGTGCAGTTTTCCTGGACTCCTATGGTAAGTTTTGCAAACACACACACACACACAAGGATATGTGCATTCAATTTTAAAATTCCTACTGTTGATTGCTGAATTTTTTGCAGAAATGAGAAAGTTTTATGATGAATTGATTCCTTATGCAAATGTCAAGCATTCTAAGCAAAGCGGATGATGGATGGATCTCAAGTCAATGTGGAATCTAATCTTTAGCAATTTTTGTGATTTTTTTAATTTTTGCACGTTAAATAATAATTTTGTTAGTAATTAGTGATTTGAAATGTGAATAAATAAAGTTTATTTAATAAACTTCCCGTGTACAATGCATACGCTCATGGAAGATTCTAATTCCCTTCACACAAAGTTTTGCACAAACCGTGAGGGAACAGCTGGGTCCTTTCCCGCCACACACACACATTTTTCTGGTCAAATAATGTGTGTGTGCGGTTCGTCCTTGACGCAGCATGCGTGTATGATTCTAGAGGAAGGAAGCGTCAACGCTTCGTCAGGGCACACACACACACACATTAGTTTGCTTGGGCAGCCAGGGATTTGTGTGTGTGTGTGTTTGGTTGTAAGCAAATGTGAAAGAGAGAAAGTCTCTAAACACACAGAGAGAGATAGATGCTTTCCCCGGTTTTGGTTTTTGCAAGATTGTATTATTGATTCCATTTTTCGCACATGAGCCGACTACCCCAAAAACATTCTCCCTTGTTTTGAACTACGTCGCACCTCACTTGTCCTACTAACATTTCAACACATCACAAGAGAGAGACAGAAATTTTTGGAAATTTGCGGATTAATTCCCCCAGGTACGTAACATATTCTAATTTTCATACTAAACACTGTATTTAAAAATCCCATTCGTTTCCTTCCTATTTTTTGTATTCGGAAGTGTGTAAAAATATTCCATAGTCCTCTAACTCACAATCAGACGTTGCAAAAATTGTGCAAATTACTTGTAAATTCTATACAATATTTCATGAGTAAATGATTTTTAGTTTCAAACGGGAAAAGACTTTGAATTTGTTTGTGTTAATGAAGAATTAAAATTTATTGTGCAACTTTCCCTTCTTCTCTCTTTCAATTTTGTTGGAAGTACAGATTTGGCGAAAAAAGTTAGAAAAAGAGGGAAATTTTTATTTAAAAAAATTACATAATGACGACAATGAAAATGTCCGTGATTGTCAAAACATGGACAGGGAAGGACGTGACTGTGGAAGCGTACCCTTGGACAACCGTAGAAGAATTTAAACACATGATAGTCGAGAAGGAAGGCTACGGGATTTTTGCAAACAATTTGAAACTTTTCTATTTCCTCAATTTGAACAGACAACAATTGGAAAATGGCCGGTCACTCTCAGACTACAAAATTGAAAACAAATCCACACTCCATTTTGTCCTGACACGCTTCCAACCCAATAATAACGAAAAATAATTGACCCACAAATTTTGCGAGATTTCTACTTACAAATGAACGCACTTTTCCAAAATTATTTTGGCAAAATTGACCCCACATTTTCAAACCCGAAACCCGACTAGTCTGATTATCCATCATGTTTATAATTCTACCTGAAGGGATTTTTTAGTTGATTTTTAAAAAATAATTTTCCTCTGCAAATGAGATATGTGTGTATGTGTGTGTGTGATTCGCGAACTCTCCTTTTTGACGTTAATTTAGTTGTAATTCAAAAGTGAGACTCTCAAACACAATTTTTATTAAAATTTTGAAAGGAAGAAAAATACGGTGGGTTTTGAGAAAATAATTTTAAATTTCCGTTTTCTGTGTAAATTCCAGAAATATGGACAAGGCAGGTCAGGACAATCGAGCGAACCAGCAAAATCCGAATAATTCTGCATACCGTTCCAGCCGAGGTCAATCTAGAGGCGGCGGGAGATCCAAAAAATGAAATGTGCACTGGCTGCTCATATCTATTTTTTGCAAGTACTTTCACACACACACACACTGTACTCGAATTGGCAATATTATCCTACAAAATTTGCAGTACAAAATTAGCAAAACAATCAAATTAGTCGTGGCTGAAAAATTATTTTGATTACAAGTGGAATCTTGAGTAGAACTCAAATGTAAAGACTGGAAACAAAATACTTTGGCTTTGGAAGGATTTTCGAATTTTCCTCGCGCGTGGCACGTGGTCTAAAAAAATGGAAACGGTCAACCAAAACATCCACATGAATTAGAAATGTGTGTACAAATATGAAAATAACTAAAGAAGTTTGTAGACGATTTAGATTTAGCACTTGTCAAAAGTTTTTAAAAAAATATTTACTCTCAAAAAAGTGTTCTAAATATTTTTGCAAAATTTTTAGAACTGAAGAATTAGTATTCAAGTGATGGACCAGTCAATTTAAAAATTAATTTAAATAATTTACAATTTAAATACTCAACTTGTACAGAATAATTAATTGTATTTTCCATTGTTCTAACTGAATTTTTGCTAATTAGCAGTAATAAAAATTTTACTTGATCTGCGATCTTCTTTGAAATCAACAAAAGAATGTCCGGGAATTTTGAAAAAAGTTTTAGGTTAAATATTTTAATTTTATTTTACTGACAATAAAGCAATCATTTTCACAAATAAATACTTGAATTATTTGGGCATAGATGAATTTTATTTGTGGGACAAAATTTTGACTTAATTGAAAATTATTTTGTTTTGGCACTTTTTGCATAATTTGAAATATTATTTTAAAATATTAGTAAGGAGGTCCTCCAGCTGCCCAAATGAGCATTCTCTTGTATAGTTCAATATCCACTTCTGTTGTAAATTGGACATTTGGTGTTTTGCCCAAAATGTTTGCTCGATCCGCGACCATCATTCCTCTCGTCAGTTGTCCAGTCGTCTCAATCCCTGCCCAATAATTTTCACTCCTCAACGAAATCTATTTCCATTTCCATTCAAAAATATTTGTTCCTTGAGTTTTAGACACATTCCATAGACACAAAAGAGAGACATAAAAAAGTATTACTTGGTTTATTTTTTAAAGAAAATTACCGCGCTTTCAATGACCAAAGCGACTGTCAGTGCATCGGATGGATTCCAGCCGTCTGTGTGTTCACCCAAAAATGTCGCTTCGGCTTTATTCATAAGTTCCATCTGGACTGTTTGCAGTGATCCCAACGTCTCCGTACGGAACGACTACAAGTGTATAATTTCAATTAATTCCTACACAAACATGCGCGCACACACACGCGCGAGCGCACTCTCATCCACTTCAAAATTTTACACTTCTCATCGTATTAACAAAATCCTGCTCACGTGATCAAGAGTGGAGGCATAGGCCGTTTCCCAAGGAACGACGTACATTGGGACCGGAGCAACATTTTCAAGAACGACACTTGCTCCCTCTACATCTCCATTAATGTTGAATTCTGCCGCCACGTCCATATTTCCAAGTCCTAAAATTGTCGGTGAATAATTTTTAAAAAAACAATTTCCCAGAATTTTATTCCAAAGGAAATATTTACCTTGATAATTCCCGCCAAGATAATAAATCTCTTTGACCATTTCCTTCATGATTTGTGGACTGAGCCGGTAAGCCATTGCAACATTTGTTAGTGGACCCAAAGCAATTATAGTGACTTTCCCTTGATCATTGTATTTCTGTGCTAATTCCAAGATTCCCAAAACTGCATGACCTGGCTGGATGACCGGGTCAATTGGTGGTAATCCTGCATCTCCAAATCCATCCTCACCAAAAAACGTCATTTGTTCTGGACTCAAGGGATGGACAAGAGCGAATTCGGCTCCTTTGTAAAGTGGAACCTGTTCAAAAAGTTTAGGATTTTAAATTTCCCTCTCTTTCTCTCTCCCAGGGAGAGTCTCTCTCACATAGTAAGTGTTGAAATAATTTTAGAAATTATTACAAAAAATATTATTGTATTTACAATGTAAATATTAGGTTAGGGTTAAGAAGATGGGCCATAGATACTGACTCCCAAAGTCAGCATTGGCGGCGGGTTGTGTAGGCGGGAGTCAGTATGGGAGTTAGTATGGGAGTCAGCATCAAAGAGTCAGTATCATATACAGGGTGGCCCAAAAGTCACTTAAAAAGTAAATAATTTTTCATTCCTAGAGTTTTGATCGTGGAGTTTGGTGTCAAAAGATAGCCCATATCGGGGGATTTTTTCCACATATTTTGTTTGTGAAAATTCGAAGGGTCAAAGGTCACCACATAAGGGTCCTTAAGGGTCTAGTAGGCAGAGGCTTAAGTGCTACTTTTTCTTAATCTGAATTTTTTTCCTGAAAGAGCATGAAATTTA
>WJFB01003219.1:0-14213 GCA_009870185.1 Pygmarrhopalites habei | reverse complement strand
GTTTCCAGGTAAATAAACTATGTTTAAGCCTTTTCCCAAATTCTCACCAGTTACCATTACTTCAGCTCAGGTCAAATTATTAGCACATACAAAATCGTGAATTTTTTGTCTTTAGTTCTGATGAAAATTGGGTTAAGCTATGAGTACGCAGAAAGGCTATTATAGTGTTAAATGTAGTCAAATATGATGTACACACTAGACTCTGTCGGAATTACTTGGTTGCCAAAATCTAGCATTACAGATTTTGCTGCGAAACTCTTTCCGATTTTCAGCCAATTCACCCCGTTTCACGGTATTCAATTTAAAACACCTTAAATCCTTGATGGCGTGGAAGCGACAAACCGATTTTAATGAAAATTCATGATTTCCTATGCAAATGAAAAGAAGATTGTGCAATTATTGTAATCATTTTGGTGTTTATTTAACTCTTAAGACTAGAAAATCACTTTCTGAAAATGTAAAAAATTGTTTGTATAAATGTCTTAAATTGCTAATTAAATCTTAGTGTTGTATTCAAGGTTGTAAAATTGCATTGTGAATAATATGTATGTATGTATGTTTATAGTCCGTGGCATTCAACCCGCAGGCTAATAAATTGTGAATAATAGTAAAATGTTTAAAAGTAAAGCTACAAACTACGTATTTACAGAATGTATGTACAAAGTCTTTCCTCTCAGAGACCAATTTGGGTCATTTCACAAAAGAATTAACTTTCTGTCTCTTCCTTCACTTTCTCCTCCACTTGATTGTGATTCTCGTCCTTCCCTTCAGTCCCTCCTTCCATTCCATTCAATTTGTGGATGTTGAGTTGTCTGATATCATTCATAGAGAGAATGACATCCAGTCTCCTCTCCAAAAGTTGTTTCACTTCAATCCCCATCAAACTGTCCATTCCCAGCTCTGACAAACTCGCTCCTGGATTCACATTTGACATGTCCAGGATTCCCAGGATGACCCCGACACTTTCAACTAACCCTGCATCCTTCCCACTTCCACTACTACCCCCGAATTTGTCTGCCAGTACAAGGGACGCCACAATCGGTTTGTCCAGTCCTTCCCTCAGGAGAGTGTCCATAACATTGAAGCAAGACTGGATCCTTTGAGGGACAGACCCCTCCATCTCTACATCATTGTCCCCAAGAAGGTCAAGAATAATCCCAACATCCCCTACTGCTCCCCACTGAATTGCTGTGGCGGGTAGTCCATCTTTCTGCCTCTTTTCACACACACGTTCCATGCAGGAGTTGGCAAAACCATAAGTCCCTTGAGAAGCCTTGCCCCTTGCACAGTTCACACTTGAGAAGGGTACAAAGTACTCCAGTTGAGGACACAACTCCCTAGAAGCCAGGTCAAGATTCATCGTTGCATCCGCCTTGGGTTTGGCAGCAGCTGCGAAATTGTCAATCGTCTGATTTTCCATTAGAGCATCTCGAAGGACAACAGCCAAATTGAAAATCCCGCCAACTGGACTTCCATCCATCTCCTCAATTGTGTCACTGATCAATTTCTTCGCTCCTTCCAGACTCGTCACGTCTGTCCTGGGAGTTGTCACTCTCACTCCTCCTTCTCGCCATTTCCGGATTCGGAGATCTTGGTAACCACTCGTGACTCCAGAGCGGGAAACCAGAGCCAATTTCTGAGCTCCTCTTTTTACAAGCCACTCGCCCAACTCCAGACCAAGTCCACCCATCCCACCCACTATGATGTAAGACTTCTTGGGGTCAAAGTAGACAGGACGCGTGACCTCAATTGACCTCGGGGATGATTCCTCATTCTCATTTCGAACTTGGATGACAACTTTTCCTTGCTGCTTCCCTGCAGCGATGAGACGGAAAGCGTCTTCGACTTCTCCGTGAGAAAACAAGTGAGATTTAATTGGAAGAACGATCCCGGATGAAAGTCCCTCTTCGACTAGCCTTGACACTCGTCTCTTGTTTGCAGAGTCTCCCTCTTGTAGTAGTGAATCCAGAATGACTTTGTGGAAGGAAACGTTCTTTGAAAAGACAGCAGGACCAAGGCGGGCATCATCCGAGTTGTCGGAATTGGATCCAATGTCCAGGAATGTTCCATTTTGAGCCACACACCGAACAGAAGCTAAAAGCTGCTCTCCATTCAGTGAATTAAGAACTAGGTCGACTCCTTCTCCTTCTGTCTCCTCCATGATTTGTTGTTCAAAGTCCCGGGTGTTGGCAAAGTCCTTGTCTTCCAATTGGGGGAAGAGACTTTTGAGAAATTCCGTTTTCTCCTCCGAGTCGGTTGTAGTAAATACTTTGCAGTTCAAACTCAAAGCGATGGAAATGGCTGCTTGACCTACACCACTGGCTCCAGAATGGATCAAGATGGAGGATCCGGGCTGGATTTGACCTCGGACAAGAATGGCATAATAAGCAGTTGAGTAATTCAGAGGGACTGTAGAAGCTTCAGCCATCGTCCAGTTTTGGGGAACTGGCCAAGTGAGACTGGGGTCAGCCATAACTTTTGTTGCCAAGGCTCGTCCGGAAACACAACCCATGACCTTTTGTCCTTTTTGATTTAGGCCAGAAAATTCCATACCGAAAACGCCATCTTGACCTGTCAGATGTTGAGGGAGGGAATCGGCCGGGAGTTTTCCTGTGGCTAACATGGCATCTCGGACGTTGAGTGGTGCATAGAAGACAGAGCAGAGGTCACCGTCTTGTTTGTGAGTGACTGAAGGGTGTTGGATCCATCTTAGACTAGTCAGGTCACCACGGGTCAAAGTGTCCACAAAGGCGTGTTCTGTAGATTGAAGGGAAGAGGATTCCTCTGTGACCTGAAGCGGGAAATGGCGGTAACAACCCCAATGTCCGGATTGATGGACATTCATGAGGAGATCCCGGGAGAGGAGTTCATTCAATTGATTGTCAGGTTTCTCAAAGTTGAGTTGGATTTGACCTGACCTGAGGAAGAAGCATCGGATGGAACGACCTTCTGGTTCCAATTTGAGACAATGAATCAGTCCCAAGATCCCGCTTTCGGGTTCCTCCGAAATGACATTTACTTGGACGGAAGATTCGGATGCTTTCTTCAGGGCTGCTTTGAGTTCTTCGACCCATTGGAAATTTTGGTTGTCCACTTTGACCTGGATGTGCTCCACAGGCTTGACCTCTCTCTTCTTTCGGATGAGGTAAAAATTGTGGCCATGCTGACATTCTTTCTTTGCCACTATGATTGTACCCTTTGGCTCGGAGGTCAAGGGATTAAGGGAATGGAAAATTAAGAAGGCTCCTTCCTTCAGTGGTTCAAAGGCAGAGGGAATGAGGGTCTCATTGTCAACTACCGTTAGATGGCAGTTGGGGTCAGAGGTCAACTTGTCTCTTGTTTCTTTGGTCACCAACTGGATTCCTTGTTTCTCAAAATTCTGTACAATTTCTTCTGACCCTTCTTCTACTGTCTCTTTGGTTGCTAGGACAGTGAGGTCACACTGGAACAGAGGTTGACCCATGAGAATGTCCATGACCTTGACTGCCACAGAGTTGCTCATCTTGTCCAGAACTTCATTCACTTTCAAATTTTTTGTTGCTGTGTTTTCAGCTGCCACGTCCACAAGGAATCGGAGGATCATGTCACAGTCCATCCGAGTTGAAAGGTCATGACCTTCCTGGTCAAAGTATGGTACAAATTTGTACTCTTCAAGAGTTGGAGCTACTTGAGCTCCTCCCAGTTTCCGTGGAGCAATGTTTACTCCCATCCCCCGAATTTCGATTCCCTCACATTTGAGTGCATTCAGTCTTTTGTTGAGGAAAACTGGGACACCCGAGGGCTCTTCGATTTGAGCAGCTGACCGGAGGAAGGCCTGAGGGTCGATGGTGACCTTTTGGAGTTTAGTGGGTAAATAAAGGGCTCTGTGGGGTCGAGCAAGGATGGAGAACTGGAGCATTGTGTCCATGAAACTGACCCAATTGTCCTGCCATGCTAGTTGACCCCACTGACCTTCATTGTCAACTGTCTTCATCCCTTGGAAGAGGCCAGAGTAGTCGTAGCCTCGGAGACGGAGTTCCTTGTACACGTCACTCGTGTCCAGAGGGAGGAACCGGGTATTTGTCTTTGACGAGATTTTTATGGTTTTACTGTTCAGCATTTCTTTCCTGACATCTTCTTCCTGGGGCAGACGAATCAATCCTGTCACCGTCGGACTTCCCCCCTCCACAATTTGGAATTCTCCACTCCCCTCGAAAATATTAATGAAGAACTTGACCTTTCCTCCATCCTTTTGCAGAATAGTGGGTTTCAGGAATTGAACGTGCTCAAACACAACTGGAAGGAGGTCAAAGGTTGTGCCTCTCAATTTGGCAAATGTTCTCCAAACAAGATTGAGATATCCAGTGGCAGGGAACATGACCCTTCCGTCTATCTTGTGACCCGCGTAAAATTCATCACCCTCCTTGTCTAGGGACACTTCGATCGCTGTCTCTCCTGACCTGCCACCCTACAAAAAATTACGATAATGTTAAATCGTCCTATGTCAAGAGAGAGAGGGTAATTCAAATACTTGGAGTCGAAATCGGTATTTACCATGTTTTCCTTAGCTACTTGCCAAGTAGAACTGTGATCCCATTGGACAAGGGATGAGATGGATGGGGTCGACACTGACAGTGGAAACTTGACCTTTTTATACAGACTTGACATGACCGGACTGAGTCCGTTGTTGAACAGTTTTCCGATGGCTCCTAGAAAGTGGACTGCATTGTCTGGATGACTCCGATTCATGAGTCCGACGTTGACACAGGTCGATGGGAGTGACCTTTTCAGAATGGCTTGGAGGAGAGCGTGAGGGGCGATCTCGATGACAAGGGCATTAGCGGGAATTTGTGTAAGGGCCTCCTGGAAAAGGACTGGAGAAAGCAGGTTGTTGACATGGTAGGCTGCGTCTGACAATGAAGCTTCAGTTGAGAAAGGAACGGAGGTACTTATCCACTTTTGTGATCTGGATTTGGGGACTGGAATAATTTTGTCCAGGAATTCTCGGAGTTTTGGAGCTGCCCCTGCAACGTATGGACTGTGGAAGGCTTGACCACTTGAGTTGACCTCTCTAGCAAAAATCCCTTCACTCTTCAGTTGCTCTACAAACACTTTGAGTTGTTGTGTCGGACCGGAGATGGAAACCGAATCCCGGGAATTGTGACAAGCTGGGTAGATTCCAGGGGGACTCTTCAACTTGGCTTCCTCCTGTTCACAAAAATAGAGTTCAAAGGTCAGTCACTGTAAATATTATGACTAGCTGTAAGAATATTTGACTGTAGGAAATTTACCCATGAGAGACCCACAGCTGCCATGGCTCCGACGGGAAGTTTCGAGTCTAGAATCGCCCGCCCTCGAGCCAGAGCTGCGAGGACTGTTTGTTCAGCTGAGAGACATCCATCTGCGTAGGCACATCCCAATTCTCCCACAGAATGACCTATGATCCCATCCGGACAAATCCCAAGAGATCCCAGGAGGTCAACGAGGGCAACTTGGATTGCAGTGATGGATACAAAGGAAGTCAGGACATTCTGGAATGTTTCTTCTGTTCCTTGGAGTAAAATGTCGAGCAGATCCACATCGAATCTCCTCAAAGTGTTGGCTGACCTCTTGATGGAGTTTTCAAATACCCGGAAAGACATGAGAGGTCGACCCATTCCACTCCATTGACTTCCCATCCCTGAGAAGACGTACCAAATTGGTGGCATCTCCTCTTGTCCGTGTCGTCGTTCCAGAACTTGTAAATCCAGAATATTCTCTTTCTGTGTGACGGCATAACCCCGGAATGAATGACCTGCAATATCCTGCTCCGAAATTCGGTGGAGTAAAGCCACTAACTCTTCATTCCCTTTGACTTCCCTCAGTCCAAACTCAACAGCTTCTTTTGACCTGCCGGAAAATGGGACGAGCAATGGAAGTCCACTGTCGTCAGTCAGGGTCGAAGGAATCGTCTTCTGATTGGACTGGAGGATCACGTGGGCATTCGCTCCGCCAAAGCCAAAACTGGAATCAGTGGAGAAATTTTGTTGAAATTTCTGAGAAATTCTTGGCATAATTGACAAAGAAGGAAAAATTGAACTCACTTGTTGAGACCCACAATCCCGCCTGTCCAGGGCGTGTTTTTGTTGACAACTTGAAGACGCCCATCACTCAACCCGGGAATATTCGGATTTGGAGTGTTAAAGTGAAGGTTTGCAGGGAGGACTCCTTTCTGCATGGAGAGGAGAATTTTGGCCATACTGCACAATCCTGTCAGATTCAAAACACATTTTAAAATTAGAATCATGAATTTAAAATTTCGAAATAAATATTGAAAGAGAAGAATGTAAATTACCAGAGGCGGGTTCAGAATGACCCATATTTGACTTGACAGAGCCAATGAGAAGGGGCCTGTCCTCTGGCCGATCCTTGCAAAAAAGGTCTGTAATAGAATTGAGTTCCTGTGGGTCACCCGCACTCGTCCCTGTCCCGTGTGTTTCAAAGTAAGCCACTTCCGCTGGATTGACTCCAGCTTCCGTGTAGACTTGCTCTAAAAGATCCTTCTGCGCTTTCCCTGAAGGGTATGTGACCCCTTCTTTCTTGTACCCATCTGTATTGGTCCCTACGTTCAGAACTGACGCGTAGAAACGATGGGCTAGGTCACTCTTTTGTATGAAGATTACAACAGCTCCTTCTGACCTCGCGTAGCCATTCCCAGCTGTCAAAAATTCAATTTAATTAATATTTTTTGACAAGTAATTTCCAATTTAAAAATATTCAAGTTTAATTGTAATTACCTGCGTCATAAGCTTTGCATTTTCCCTCAGGACTCAACATTCCAAGACGATGAGGCATAAAAGTGGATTTTGGTTTCAAACAGAGATTGACCCCACCAACCTTTCAATTTCAAAAATTGGTCGTTAAATAAAGTTTTTTAAAAAATTGTTGCTTAATTTGTGATGGTGCTTACAATGGCAGAGTCACACTGGCCAAGACGAATGGCTGAAATCGCTTGATTTAGAGCGACGATGCTGGAGGAACACGCCGTGTCCACAGCAAAACTGAAACCAGAATTACCAAAATTTTAATTCTCAACTTCAAAATTTTAATTCACCCTCGTAATTAGGTTGACTAGTCACCTGGGTCCCTTGAGGTCAAAGGTGTAAGAGATTCGGTTGGCAAACATAGCCCTAGCACTGCCCGTGAGTTCGTAGCCACTGATTTCTTGAATGTCCCTCTCAATCCACATGTACAACGACTCACTCTCTGTCACTCCAATAAAAACTCCCGTATTCGACCCTCGGATTGTAGCTGGGTTGACCCCTGCATCAAGGATGGCTTCGTGGGTCAATTCGAGTAACATTCTAAGTTGGGGATCCATGAAGTGAGCTTGTTTTGCATGCACCCCAAAGAAAGAGGCATCAAATTTGTCCAAGTCCTTTAGCTTCCCTGCCCGATCGGGCATTCCGTAGAGACCCGGACTCCATCTCCTCCCGTCAGCTACACACACACATTTTTTAATTAAATTCCTAGACTTTTCAAATCTGTTTTTGATTCTCCGGAAGAATTTCTGCCGGAAGAGATAAAAGTAGTTTTGCTTACCAGTGACCATGTCGACTCCTCCGAAAAGATTTTCCTGGAACTCCCGGATGTTTGCAGACTCCGGAAATCGACCACTGATCCCTGAGATCACTACATCAATCGGATTGTTCTGTGGGGTCGTGGGATGAAGGTCATGCTCTACATTCTGGTTGAGGTCAAGTCCCGTCGACCCCACTACGTCCTTATATTTCAAGGGACCTTGGTTTTCATCGTTGACCTCAAGAGGAGTTTTTGGAATTTCCTCTGGCATTCTAAACTCCTGAGTAATTAAATTCCACAATTTATTCTAATTAAACAATTCCAGTTAAATTTTTAAATTCGACTTTATTTAAATTGATGAGTGGATTTACCATGGGATAAGAATTGGATGTGTTTTCCTCTGCGAGGATGCAAGTACTGACTGCCATGTTACTTTCAATGCTACCCATTTTTTAAAATTGATTGTAAAGTAAATTGTTCGTTTTTAATTACAAAAGTTGTGTGTGTCACTTTGTGAACTGTTGTGTGTGTGTGTGGACAATTAAATTGTGCAATTAGTTTGCTCTTCCTTTCTTGTTGTGGAAGGTAAGTTGTGTTTCGTTTGGGGAGTGAACAAGCTCTGAGGTGAATTGAGTCTCCGCCGTCCTTTTATATGGAAAGTGAGACTGAAATGACAAATGAGCAATTTAATTGACATGTCCATTACCTAACTCAGGTTAAAATTAATTTTGATTGATTGTTCTGTTTGGTTGTCACGGACCGTTCATTTCCCTATGTTGTGCAATGCTTCGAGATGGGGAAGTTCAAGTTCAAGTTTAGCCAGACTGATAATTGTGTGTGAAATTAATTAAATGTTGGCTGATTGTGGATTCTAACTGTCCAAGTTGGACAGTTGATTGACAGGGAAGTTGATGGACCGTGGGAATTCACAGTTTGGCTCCAATTCCAAGTATCGAGTGTGTCCTGACGCAATCCGTGGAGTTAATTAAATTTGAATTAGATAAGAAGACTGCTAATTTAATTGGGATTGGATTTAGCCAATACTAATTTTGTTGAGTGTGAACGAGATAAACGGAGTTAATCAGTGTGGACGTGACATGGTCTGATCATTCAGCAGTCAGTCAATCAAATGTCAATTAAGTTGTGGCAAAACACCTTGTTTTCCACGTGTGTCACTGTGGTCTACGTGTGTGCAGTCAAAATGATGAAATTGCAATCAATCAAAAAATGACAATTAAATACAAGGCAGAGAAATTTCCCAGGATAAAGCTCAAAATTTTGTTTTCCAGGGTTGAATGATTGACAAGGCTGTTGATTGACAAGGGACAAATTAATTTTTGGGGTGGTAAACTAAACACTTTACAAATTAAAGGTCATCCTGGAAATTTCCAGGTGTCAATCATGAGGAATGTCAATCAAGAGCAGAGGGAAGATTAATCGTAATTTTTTGGATAATTAGAATGGCAGGAAAATAAGTTAGTTAGTCTGTACAGCAAGTTTAATGGACAAATTGTCATTTCCTCCTCTGTAACGGCTGTTCTAGGTTAAATATTAGGACACACACAATTTCGATTAGAATTGATCAACAACAAAAGGGAAAAAGATTAAAGTTGGTCGTGGAGGAGTGAAAGTGTTCACTTTTCCTTTTCTTCGTCTACAGTGAAGACTCTGATAATCAGAGCCTCTACTCTTTATCCATTTTTGACAATCCATTTTCATTACAATTATCTAACAGTTTTGGAAGAACAAAGTAATTCTTTACTAAATCATTTGTGTTGTCCTTTCCTCGTTTCAACAAAATTCGTATGTGCAGTTAAAGAGCAATTAGCTTTTTTAAAAATTGATGTGTTCTCATATTTTTGAGTGTGGATCCAATATTTTGGAATTTTTGATTTACTCTGAATTTTAACGAGGCCTAAAGGGAGATTTTAGTGAATTATTTTAGCAAAATTTTGAGGAATTGGACGTGTGTGCAAATGATTGGAACTACACAGCGTGTGTGTGTAAATGAACCAGGTTGTTAATCACGCGTGTCAACGTGATAATTTTAATCTCGTGTGAAACGTGTATGTGTGTGTGAGAGAGAGAGAAAGTGGAGGTTGAAGTGTAGTTAAATAAGGACTCGTTTGCTCCCAGGATTTTAATTGCAGTTGACTCTCCAGCGTAGCAACAAAATGGAATTCTCCAGCTCTCTCCTCCTCTCTGCTCTCAATTCTTTCCTCGTTTTGTTCGCTGGTATTTACATCCTCAGGAAATTTAGAGAAATCCGAAGAGCTCCACCAGGTAAACGAACATTTATTTTAATTACAATTAAATGTCATTTGGTACAAACTATCGTTTTGGGATAGGACCCTGGGGGTTCCCACTGATTGGTTCCTTGATTGACCTGAATAAGGAGAATGCCATTCTCAAGATCCAAAAGTACAGAGAAAAATACGGAAAAATATTTTCACTCTCCGTCGGGCATTTCAGGTACAAAATATATTTGTTTATTCCTATTCTCAATATTCATTCACGTGAACCAATTTTAATGAGTGTAAACTTTTGTGTGTTTTTCCAGTGTTGTCGTTATAAGTGACCATCGTTTGATCCAGGAGGCTTTGAAAAGGGACGAGTTGTCAGGTCGCCCTGATTTTGAAGCGTGGAAGGGTCGGAATGGAGGAGTCAAGAATCGGGGAATTCTTTTCACGGATTCTAATCAGACTTGGAGTGAACAGCGGAGATTTGCACTCCGGAGTTTAAGAGACTTTGGATTTGGCAAAGAAAGTAAGTTTTCATTAAAAACTAAACATTTTAAACCACAGACTGTCGTAGTGAATTCAGATTAAATTAATCTCATTAATTTTGCAGGTTTAGAAGGACTGCTGCTACACGAGGTCGACGAACTAGTCAAAAAATTCAGGTACACTTTCAAATAAGTCTTAAACTCACTAAAATATGCCAAAAATTGTTTTTTTAAAATGAGAATCGGATTAATTTTCAGGACTTGTACAGGAAAACCCATAAATCTGAAGAATACTTTCAATTGTTCTGTCTTCAATTCCCTCTGGGTAATTTTTTAACTAAAAACGAATAATTCTAAAAGTCCACACGAATGCTTAAATTATGACTAAATAATTTTAATTGTAGTTTATACTGACTGGAAAGAGATTCGAGTTGGATGACCCCAAATTTCACAATCTCATGACTACATTCTCTGGGTAGTCCACGATTTCCTAGTTTCTGCTTATTAAATCTGTTCCCTTCGTTTCCCTTCTAGTTAATTGCAATTCTAATTGTGTGTGTAGTCACATGGACAAGTTGTCTCTATTCTCCCCCGCCAATTACTACCCATGGCCAGCCAAGTATAATTTGGTACGACCCGGGTTGTGGGAGAATGCCAAGAGAATGTCTACAAACTTCCGGCAGATGATGGCTGACATTATCCAAGAGCATCTCTCCTCCTATGACGAGGGAGTTACCCGGGATTTTATTGATGCCTATCTCCACCACCACAAATCCTCTTCCTCTGCATCCAGCTTCCATTCGGAGGAAGGAAGTGAGTCAAAAATTCCCCTTAATTCATTTCTCTCAATAAGAATTTTTCTTTAATTATTGTGGATTTGTAGTCATGAATTTAGTGGTGACCCTTCAAGACTTGTTCCAAGCAGGGACTGAAACGACCTCCACAACTCTCCTCTGGGGTATCCTCTTTATGACCAAAAATCCAGAGATACAGAAAAAGTTGCACGACGAGGTCGACCTTGTCATTGGTCATGACCGACAGGCCAACAGGGATGATAAAGCAAAGTAAAACAATTTGACCTCCTTTGACACATTCCATTTTATTGTCAACAAGTCTATACATATTTGACCTTTGTAGAATGCCCTACCTGACCGCCTTCATAAACGAAGTCCATCGGAAAGGGACAGTCCTGCCAATGTCCGTCTTTCACAAAGTTGTCCAGGATTGCCGTAAGAAATTTTGTACAATCAAAAATTCTAATTCTGAAGTCCTTTATATAAATACAAATTAATTTGAATTAATGACAGAATTTGGAGGGTATTTTCTGAAGAAAGGGACAGTCGTCTACACAAACACGTATGACCTCCATCACTCAAAGGAAATTTGGTCTGACCCTGAATCCTTCAGGGCGGAGAGATTCCTTGACCCTACAGGGACTCAAGTTGTTCAGAAGGAAGCACTGATGCCTTTCTCCACGGGTACTTAAATCCTCACTCTAATTTAAATGTGATTATGTGGATGGGGGTTAATTGGAGCTGATTGGATTTGTAGGGAAACGAATCTGTCTGGGGGAAACTCTCGCCCGTGATTCTCTATTTCCTGTTCCTCTGTGGACTCCTCCAGAATTTTTCCTTCCAACTGGACAAGGGAAGTCAACTGGAAGGACGACACGTCCCAAAACCCAACTTTATTAGATCTCCCTACGACTTCAACGTCATCCTCACTAATCGACGTCTCAACAATAATAACGTCAAATAAATTTTGACGCAAATCCCAAAAGAGATTTTCATACTCAATGCTCACCACAAATTGTAATTAACTACTCTGTATTATAGAAATATCATACTTTTTCGAAAATCTTGCGCGATCGTAACATGCAAGGCATCATTTTAAAGCTCTTGACGTGGTTAGTATGAATCTGTGCTTGTAGTATGGAGGAATTCGAAAGTCAGGGGTCAAAAAGGTCAAAATAAACATTTTTTTGTATCGACTATGGCAACGAAAACTATTGGGCCTTTTTCAGATTTTGAACATTTTTTGTTTACTCAATTTTGTGAAGACAAAATGATAAGCGTGACACACCATGACAACAGTTTACGATTATTCAATACCCTACTTTGTAGTCTTTAATTAGCTAATTAATCAACTTATTTCTAACCTCCAAATCCCCAGTGTCCAAATTACATTTGGGACTTGAATACACACACACAACGTGTTTGTGTTGCAACTGGTTTGACAATGATACGAGCACAGATTCTATACCAGTCTGGTCAATAGCTTCATAATGAATTGTGAATCCAATTTCGTGATAATTCACTAATTGAGATTACGCATTGGAGCGCAGCGACACTTGTCCTTTTATCTATAATTTATACTTACAACGATAATGTCAGCATCTGGACCGTTCGTGATCCAAAATTTTGACCCATTTAGAATATAAAAATCTCCATCCTTAACAACCTTGGTCTTCATACCCACAACATCTGAACCAGCCCCGGCCTCTGAAAGATTATACAAAATAGCTCATTATAGTTCCTTTCCTTTAATATAGTAATCCATTTAATACTTTCATTGCAAGATTAGAAGAAAAACAACTTTTTAAATGAATTTTTTAAATAAATTACGGTAATTTAGTTACCTGACATTGCCAAAGCTCCAATGTGTTCCCCCGAGCAGAGCTATTAATAATATTAATTATTAGAATTGTATACCACCACCTATTGAAGGCAAATTAAATATTTACAATTTGTAAATTACAAACCTTTGGTAAATATTTTCGTTTTTGTTCTTCTGTCCCATTTCTAGAGATTTGTCCAAGACTTAAATATGCGCTCCGTATGACAACCCAATTGACCCGGATGCTCGAGATAATTCTTCCATAATTAAAATTTGATCCAAGTAACCACCGTCTGTACCACCATAGTCTGAACTTGCCGTTATACCTAAATATATAAATATTCATTTTTATTGACAATAAATTTTTTATTGATAATTGTTTTTAAAAAAGTAAAGAATGAACATATATTTTTTAACATACCCAAGAAGCCCATGTCACCCAGGCGCTTCCAAAAACTCTTCATTGTTGTAAATTCATTGGTACGATCTATTTCAGCTGCAATAGGAGCCAATTCTTTGGACGCGAATTGAAAAACTGTTTCACGCAACTATAATTATTTTTAAAAATGATCAAATTATTAAATTGCATTTGTAATTTTTAAAAATTTGAGATTATAAGACACACATACCTGTTGTTGGTCTTGATTCAACCCAAATATTACATCGTCAATTGGATACGTACTTTGGAATCTACAATTCTTTATGACATTCGCATTGTTATTAAAAATCTTGAAGTCTCCAACAATTGACGTCTTTAGTTTAGTTAAAACACTTCGTTGGTTTCTCACAAACGACGCCATCACTCTACAATAATCCTTATTGTATTATGAAATTAACTATTTACGATTCAAGATCTCAAAAAAAGATTTTTGGATGTCTGGACAAGACTTGTCCGACAAGTTTTTTTTCAGAAGGGGGGGAGAGATTTTGTCTGGTCCAGCAAAAAAGCAAGAAAGTCTGGAAGTGGAGTCGCTTCCATTCTTAACAATCAGTTACTTTGTTAATTTTCACTGAAATATTTTTCAGTTAATGCATCTTTAACTCACGTTACTTGTGAGTTGAAGAAATCTGTATAAAATTACAGTAAAATAAACATTACTCTGCCAAAGATTTAAATGAACGTGAAAATAACAATAAATAAACTTTGACATAATTTTGTGTACTTGAAAATAGCAGCTGTTTTTATTGACATACCCTTATATGTAAAAAAATGTCATTCTTGAAAATTGTAGTTGTGAAAGCCAATTTGACAATCATTACTGTTTCTTAAAATATATTGGCCACACAAAAATTTGTCAGTTTCTCGCTGAACCTGTGTGGACACGATGGCAGG
>WJFB01003218.1:0-14217 GCA_009870185.1 Pygmarrhopalites habei | reverse complement strand
GACTTATGAATAAGTGGAAACGGACTTTTTAGTAAGTCGATTTGAAATTATTTAAGGGGAAACAGAATCCACGTAAATAAGTGGAATCCCCCGTAGTGGTCCTGACTGAATAATGTGTGGAAAGGAGAGAGAGGAGATGATGCACTGTACTATAATGCACACACAATGTGACTATACAGTCACATTACCCAGTCATCGTCACGTATATTTTTATTAGCTGTAAGATGATTTTAATTAAATTATCTGATGATTTCAATTGTAGTGCTATGGGTATATGTGCAATGCACTCAGTCCACACACACACACACCCATACAACTCTTTCAAGTGGCGATAATTTTTATTAAACTAAACCCCTCACCCAAACACACACACACACACGGCAACACATCATAATGCTTCATCATCCTCGTCTTTGCACACTCTCGTCCTTACCGTACTGAACTCGAAGCCACACACAGAGAGTCACAAAGTCCCTGGGAATGGGATAATAATGACCATTTCCGGGGTCCTTAAAAAATCCTCTGAAAAATCTATTTCGTTTCATTTTAATTCGTCCTAAATGAATTTTTGAGAGGAGGAAGTTGAGCGGGATGAGAAGTTGTATGCGTGTGTGTATAATTTCCAGGTCTACTTTATTTTGTTTAGAGTACCAATTTGAATTCTTATTACCACCCATGTTCCTTGCCTTTATTTGAACAAGGAAGCAGTTACCAAAGTTGTGTGTGTGTGTGTGAGGAAGATTAATCTCAGGGTTTACGGTATCTTTCTCAATGTGGTTTATAACTTGTGTGTGTGTGTACACTCACACCATTTTCCTTTTAACAAGTCATTAGGGGTGCTAGTTGACACTTTACATACACACACATACAGTTTGTACACCCGATACAAGTAGGCAAATGAAATTACAGCAATGAACTTTGTGTGTGTGTGTGTGTGGCCTAAATATTTACCCCTTCTCATTTGGTTCGAAAGTAAAGTAGGGATGAAATTCACCAGGAATTTTGTACAAATGATTCCAAGGTGCATGAACTAGATTAGGTGGAAAGAATATGTTCAACTGTTAAATTAATTTTGTACAATTTACAATGTTTCAAACTTTTAGTCATGGAAATATGAGTATCTCGAGAGAGGGGAGGCGAAGGAATTTCAATTAATTTTTCATTCTTTCCGTGTGTGTGTGCGTGTGTACAGGGAGGTATGTATACTTTCACATTTTTCGACACTTATGCTGCCGGCAGCTCTCTGTTGTTTGCTGTTTTCTTTGAAGTCATTGTCGTTTCTTGGGTTTATGGTGAGTTGAACAATCTTCCTTTTATTGAAAAAATATACATTTTTATCGGAAATTATTGTGTGTGCGTGTGCGTGCAATAATTAATTATGCTTGGACAGGCTTGGACCAACTATGTAAAGATGCGGAAGCCATGATAGGACATGCTCCCGGTATATACTGGCGTATATGCTGGAAATTTGTGAGTTTTCTTTCTTTTTTAAAAAAATTTCTTCTTTTTTGAGAAAAGAAATTACTAATGTGGATACTAATCCTCATACAGGTTAGTCCTCTCTTAATTGCGATAATAATAGTATTGGACCTCGCCACAGCAACTCCCCTAACTTATGATGACTACAGGTAATGATCACTCTTTCTTTCTCTCTCTCTCACACGCACGATCCACGCACACAGTCTATTTAGGACTGTAGCTGTTGCGGTGTGGAAGCTTTCTCTTTTTGAAAATTAATACTATTATTCCTTTTTCTCCAAAGCTATCCAAAATGGGCTCAAATATTTGGCTATATCTTTACATTCATTCCAATCACGTTGGTCCCCATCATTGCTCTCACTGAATTTTGCAAGTATCCTGGCAACTGTAAAACGGTGACTTGACTTTTTTTTTTAAAAAAAACTCACATATGTATAACAAGATGATTGACTCACAAAGGTCATTCATCCAGTTCTAAAGGAGATTTGTTAATATTAATGGATGGATGGTGTGTGGGTGGTGTTTGCAGAAAGTGGCGTATTCAATCACTCCGGTGAATGAACACACAGCCATCAAGGAGTGTCGGTACGTCAAAAGGTTTCATCTTCCACACTGGCTCTACTTTTGGTAAAAATAATGTGGGGAATTGATGATGAGGTGCAATCAATCAACATGATCTCTCTCTTCAAAAGTTCAGTCCAGAAGTATCCACCAACATTGTAAGTTCCACTCCTCCTCTCCCTTCACACTTTACTCATCAAAAGTAGAACAGAAAAAGTTGACTCACTATCATGTTCATATCCCTGTCGAAAGTGTCAAGTTGGAGACCTGGATGACACACCCCAAACACCTGTCGACGATGGATTTCGGAAAAAGTGGAATTAAATTAAACAATGGAGATGAGAATTTAGAAGGAAAAAATCGAAAAAGAGAAAGAGAATTTTTTTTTTAAAAAAAAAGAAGAAAAGTCGTCCAATGTCCACTGGCTCCAGTACTTTATTTAAATATTTTCAAGAAAAAAAAACTTATGAAACACATCAAAGTCGAGCTACATGCCATAATTCAAGAGAACTATATAAATAAATATAGATACCTAGATATTTAATAACAAGTTTAGAAAAATCCCCTTGAATGATACACACATGTGCTCTGAGTGAGAAAGAGTGAAAGTGAAAACTCTAATTATTGTATATCAAAAAAATTAAATAAAAGGGACGGCAGAGTACAAATATAATTCAGCTTTTCATCATCACATCACATTGAATAATAATTATGATCACCTCCTACTATCACATTACCTATGAAATGAATTAATCTGTTCATCAAAATTTAGGGAGGAGAGAGGGAATTGACGAAAATCAAAAATCACTGTCAGTATCCAAAAACACAAGTTATTCTGATTTATTCTTATCATTGCCTCCACTCACCTGTAATATTGTAATTTGTGGCATGACTGTACCTGTACTAATTAACTATTCTATTATCATTATTCTATTTCTGAGGACAAGGGGGAGGGTGAGTGAGGGGAAAAAAGGTCAAAAGGGAAAAAAAGAACAAATTGTATAAGTATTTAGTAACAATCACACACACACACAAGGAAATACTGATTATTAGGTATAATAATATTTACAAAGAATGGATTATTACCACCAATCAACGAGTTCATCTTAATATTATATATATGTTCTATACTGTGTAAAATGACCTTCTTTTTCTATTCATCCACCCACCCATGCACACACACACAAAAGTTTGTTGTTTCTTCCCATAATATGTCATATATATTCAATTTACAATTAATTATTGAATTGGGGGAGGGGGAAGAAACTGTCGTCGTCCTCCACAATTCTCGTCTTTTATGTCTAAGTATTAAATAATAAATTACATCTCTGATAATTGATTCATGAATCAAAATGGTGTGTGTGCGTACAAAAACGTACATGAGGGAAAAAAATGAGCTGCGTATTTGGAAAAAAAGTATGATGATGATGATTGGACGTTTATCACATGTTATTTAACTAATAGGAGAAGAAGGATGTGTGTTAAATATGCAAAAGTAAAGTAAAAGGACGAATGATGAGAGATGAGGGATAGAAAAAAACTGTAATTTAATGTGTCGAATTAATGAAAAACTGTATAATCGAATGTATTTTTTGACTAGCTATATATCATCATATTTTAAAATCACGTGTACAACATATACAACATTAAATGTTGTAGAATACTATTATTATTATTACTATTATGTATTGTTTTTGTGTGCCAAACCAACTTAATTAAATGACAGAATATTATTATTACATACCTACATTACATACTATCCATTTATTTAATTTATACACAAACAATTTTACTAAATATTTATCTCAGATTAATTACCCTGTACACAGATTTGTAGTGTGTACGTCTTATATAGTCCACAAACTTCGGTATGTAAAAATACAAATACAAAAAAAATAATTTGTATTTACATTGTACATGCGTAATATGTACACACCCAAAATGTTATTCATTTTAAGAAGGGGAAGAAGAAAAAAAATTATTACCACACTTATTTAATGTTGTGTTATAGTTGTTAGTAGTGTAAGTCGAAAATGTTCAAATAAATTTGCAAATGAGTAATCGTTTACAACACACATGCATACACACACCATTGATATATACAAAATCACAGTGAACGTCCCTACATCACGTTAAATTCAAGTGTATAAATAAATGGACATGGCATATTTAAATTCACGATTTTTTCTACAGAAGGATCAACAAGGCAAATCAAAGGGAAGGGTGGGAGTGGGATAGAGAGTGAAAGGCAAAATTGTTATTCTCATCAAATTTATTGACATAATTGGATTTAATGAAGATTTATGCACACAAGGCTCTATTCAATCCAACTTCTCCTCATCCCTGAATCCTTCTTCCAAAATCCTTGTTGTTGGATAAAACTACCAACCACCATCATACTTACTCTATTAACATTCTTTATAAATCCCGTCCTTCCTCACTCTCACAAAACGGACTACGACATATTTTGCTAACGTACAGACAAACTCCGTCTCGTACTGTGTAAGGAATCCTCAAGAAAAATATTTTAATTTAATAGCTTCTTAACTGTTCTAATTTTTAAATCGTTTTTCTCTCCCTCTTGTCAGACACGTACAGACATTAACCTCTTTTTCCTGAATATTGAGTCAAGATATCATTTTCTCCCCTTTTAATAGTCCACCGCTCTTGTCAGTGTCTTTGACAAGTTGTTCGTACAGTCACAACTCTTATTTTTAACATGGGATTAAATATTACTGTCTGGCGTGTGTTTTTTCCCTTTCATTTTTAATGGAAATCATGGAACGTGGTCAACGTTTGAAAATTTCGTCCTTCAATGTGTAGTTTTTACTGTCATTACATAATAGCTTTTCAGTTTGTAAACAAAATTTAAAATAAAATAAAAAGTCTCCACTTTCCACCTCTCCATCACTTTTGCCTGTAACTTTCACTTTTCTTCGCTTTCTCATTTTTTTCACTTTTTCAGCACACCTACGACGAAGAACAAAATTGTGATGATTCTCAGTTATAAGTATAAAGAGGATTGTAATTGAGTGAGTAATCAAAAAAGGAATTTGTCTCACCTCTGCTAGGACATCCTGCATACATTTCACAATGTTACCTGAAGTGAAAAGAGAAAGGAGTCGTGTAGGATTTTATATGGTTGATAATTGTGAATTTAGGAAAACTACATTCTATTGAGAAGTGAAAGAATCTCTGAAAATTACCGTATGGCTCACAATACTCATCTTTGAGTGCCTCTGGAGGGATCATTTCTGAAATTGTTCACATTTCAATTGACCTAATCATTTATGTGCGAACATGTCGCAAAATCACTTTTTGGGGAAAGTTAAACCTACAAAAGGGTGTCTTTCTCTCTTTGCCAACGTAGGTAAATACTTTAATTTTATTAATTATCGAGGTGTTCTAGATGGTGGGAGAAAGAAGAATTATTCATTATTATTCTTACGGAAATCCTCAATGCATCCACCCATCACAATACGTCCAACATCATGGAATTGTGGTTTCACCACTACAAAAATGGTACAGAAAAATTTTGTTACAAAGAACAGAATCATGTTCAGACTTTTCTACTAATTACTGGTAGTTTAGCTGCCTTTTAGACAAATAAATAAGATGTACCTTGATCCAAAAAATATTCTACATTTTCATCAGTTATCATCCCCGTCCCATTGTTGACCTACATGTTAATCATTTATTGACACAAAATTATTTCAACTCATATTTATAAAAATTAATCATCTTTAATATTAAGCTCACAAATGACAGTCTTTCCAGTGTACATTTGACGGAGCACTGAAAACATGGGCAAAGAAAAATTTTTCCTCAGTGTCTGTCAGAAAATTGTGAATAATTTTTGAAAGGAGTTCTCACCTGGACATATTTTGACCTTTCCTTGTCATCCGGGATTTTCTCCTTCAACTCCTTACTGCATATCCCAAAAGTATTGATGACTTTTTTCACAATTCTCCAAACAATTTTCTTACAACTAAAATGATACTCCTCAGCGTCCTTCACAGGGTCTTTAGCCGTTGTCGCCTCGACGGCCGTGTCAGGAGTGACTTGAGTTATTAATATCCCAAGGAAGACTAATGAGACCAAAATGGATGAACAGAAATGTCTTTTCAGTTCCATTGTCGAACAAACCAAACTAAAATTCACACTGGCTGTGAAGGTAAAAAAGATGTAGAGGAACTATTCAGGACTGAAACATGATCTTGTGAGGATGGACTCAAAATATTATTTCAATGAATACTGAATTTCCACTGACGATTATGAGTATGTCACACACTCCCCCGTCATCAAAGGTTCCAGATAACGATGCATTTTGGGCCTTTGACTTCCGGCCCTTTGTTTCAATATCCTTTCTCTCTCTCTCTCTCTCTCTCTGTCCATTCTCAAATTTGATTTGACTTTGCATGACTACCAATTATAGTCAGGAAATGTAAGTACTGGGAATTTAGGTGATATTTCATATTTTGCAAGTTTTTATTTTACATAATTACATCCTTCGTGAGGGGACTCAGACCATACAGCTCTGACTCACCTTTTTAAAATGAAATTCTTTTCGATGGAGTAATTTTGGAAGAGTGTACAGGAATATAAACATGTATGTGCATACAGTGTCTGCATATACATGTATATCTGAGTTGAAAATACAGTGACATGTCAACCACTACCTACTGTATGCTCATCATCACCAAATCCAATGATGATCGTTGAGAACCACTACAGATACAAAAAAATAATTTCATTTTTATTGTTTCAATGTCACTTTTTTCACGAGTTACCTCCCATTAACAACTTGATTAGTTTTTTTGGAAAGGAAATGCACGTCAAAAAATGTACCAGAAGTAACTTTACGTAAATGAGAGAGAAGATTATAAGCAAAATTAAAATCTGTATTTTATTTGCTCAACAAGAAAAATCAAATATCAACATTTAAGTTCAAAATACAGTCAAAAGAGATGAGATTAATTTTTTTCAAGATCGATGAACACTTTTTCACCTATTTCGACCAATGACATAAATGTCACTAAAGGTAAATTTACAAAACTGAATGTCATGTATTATGAGTAACATACTCAGTCATCCAACATGATGAGTTTACATCCATGCATACAATAACGATAATTAAATTGCTCTCTCCAGTGTCTGTTGAAAAGTCACTGCTCATTGTATTTATGTGGTCTCGCATACTAGTATATATATGCATTGTGGTTATTTTTCATAGACAAAAGGTATTATGAAGTCATAATTAAAGTGTTATAAGATAACAGATATTCATATTTTTCACATAATAAATTCACCATTGACATTCAATTGATGGTTTGTTTTTTAAATACTTTAATTGTGTCCTCATTTTTACCCACCAAATTGCTGTGTACATGTGTGAATTACCTACCTACCACGTTGTTGTTGTGCAATTTTTAAATATTTACTACTACAGTGTGACTTCAAATGCCCTTTATACATAATTGAACTGTTTTCCACCGGACTGGTTTTTTTGTTTTACTGTGGAAAAAGGACGTATTGTGCATTTTTATGACCTTGAATCTTATGTTTTGTGTAAAATACGCATGAAATGCAAGAAGAATTTTGGGGAAAAGGTGTGATTAAATTATTTCCTGATAACTGCAATTCATTCTTTATATGTTCATCCTATTTTAGATGAAGATTCTCATGAATTAGAATTAAAACCAATGAGAATTATTTTGTCTGTCAATTAGGACCCTTTGAAAGTATAGTACTTATGATGATTTGAGCGACAAAAATAAATTAAAGCTGCATCTCCAATTTGTTCAATCAAATTGTGGATGTGAGGGGTCCTTGAAAGCATTCTTCATTCAGTTTTGGTCGTGGTTCTAATTTTGGGAAACTTGGGACAGGCATTGATGCCCATGAACCAGGGAAACGACTACCATCACTTTGATTACACTGCATGTCAATGGGAGATCGATTGTAGAAATCTGACAAAAGTCGAGATCTGAAGGGAGTCCATTTAATACTATTGTAGTTGGTAGAGACAGGTCCTTCTGGGTCCACATCCTGACCTTCCATCCTGTATGATTCCATACAAAAACTTTTACTTAACTACAAAGTTTGATGTTTTAAAAAAAAATTCCCTAAATAAATTTTTGATTGAATTACGTGGCCATAAAGCGAAAATAGTCTCTTAAACTTTTCCACGAGACGGAACTCTTGCAAACTTCCAATTGAGACCGAGGATAGTAATGTATATAATTGACACACATTTCTTCAGTGATTGCAAAGCCACCCAATGTGACCTGTGCCCTGTCCTTCGTTTTGTACTCACAACTTGTGAGAAGGACGTCACCCTACAAAATAAAATATTGTGTATGTGAAATCACCTTTTAATTTCGTACAAAATATTTCACAATTTTGTTGTAGAGACTCACGGGCAGGACTCTTGTAGGATTTTTCAGTTGTCGAATCTCCTGGTAGTGGGTCGAATAATGATTATCCCAATTCATTGGGGGTAACTCGACATACCTTTCATCATCGTCATCATCCTCATCATCCCTGGACTCCTTCTTGTCCCCATCCTTATTTGGCGGAGACTCCAAACGGAAATGTCGAGTGGCGACCCGTGTCCCCGTCAAATGTGTGTGAAGTTGAGACGCAAAAACAGTTATTCCATCCGGAGGGAGTCCCACTGACGTACATTCTACAGTTGTGATCATCAAGAATAAGCAGAATTGTCGTACAAAATAAAATTATGCAGAACACACATCCACACCGTAATTTACATACCCCGATTACAAATCCCCATCAATTCAAATCCTTCGGAATTTGGTGGAATCATCATCTTGTCTGAGTACTCTAAACCCAATTCCATTATACCTGCGTCAAACTGTCTCAATTTACTTGTCACCCAAAATTTCATCCCACTCGAGTCGACCCAGTCTAAAATTTCAGAAAAAAATTACCCATTAAAAAATAGTCCATCTTTTTTCAAAAATTTGAAACTGTAAGTACAATATTTTAAGGGTAAGTTGTGCCTACCAGCTTTCAACATGGGATTATTGTAATGTATTTCCAAACGGACGTAAGGATTGAAATCAGGCCCTCCAAGAGGAAATCCTGCCTGTGGAGGGTATCGAAAGGGCTCTGCTCCCATTGCCCAAGCACCAATAACTCGACTACATACTTTTATTTCATGTGGAGAATTGTCACAGGGCCCCGAGTACAACGGCATTTCCACATGAGCCTCAGCTTCACAATGAAATACCTGCACGACACATTATTTTTAAATACCTTAAAGGGTCAAAAATGATTTCATGGAATTTTAAAATGTAAATTTTTTAGTCCTCACTTCCATGTGATGTACCAACTCTTCATTTCCTGGTTGTATAGAGGCATCGAACTGAAAATATTTGGACAAATTTTATATTGTAGTCAGTCTCGATAATGTTAAGTTTTTTTGACAGAGCTTTTAATGAGGTGACAATCCATTTTTTAAAAAAAAATTGAGCTTGTACAACTTTCACCTTTCTGGAGAAAGTTGTTTATTAAGTAAGAATGAAGATTACCTGGACCACATGATGTTTAGTTTTTAAAGCTTCTGGGAGTTTGAAGATGTGACACCAGTAAGTGGTCTCCACAGGTTTCACTTTGACTTTAGTATTGACAATTTCAAACGTCCAGGCTGTACGGGAATTGACGGGTAGGAGAGGATTAGCATTTTTGAGGAGACGGACCCTCTTGAAACCAGCATCATTTGCTTTTGTAATGGAAACTCCTTTGATGTCGTACAAAGGCCCATTTCCCTTGAGCCAATGCAAATGAGTTGTTCCCTCCTGGTAAAAATAACAAAAAAGGAGAGATTCATAAGTGCATCCACTCGTCAACTTGACAGCTTCACTAATCTATTTTTCTTTCTCCTCAACTCTCCAGTCATCCGCAAAAAGATTCAATATCCTAACCTAAGTAAGTAGTACATTTTGAAATTTCTTGCAAGAAGAGAAATTTACCAGAGTTTATCGTCTTCAAGAAAAGTGTATTTACTTAGATGGTTTTTAAACAAAGTAAAACTCATGCTAATGAAATGTATTAAAATACATTGAGAAAATTCTCAATCTCACCTCCATGGGATAATCAAAATGATCACAGGTAACAAACTTTCTCCGGAACGTCCACTTGGTGGTATCATTGTGTTGAACATGTTGAAACCCTGTACAATCCTGTTGTACATCTGGGGTCAAAACAGTTGTTCCATTCTCAATGTGTACGTCTGTCAGTTGAAGTGGGGCATCGGGATACACAAGATGATTTTTCCAGACTACACAAAAATCTCCAGAACCATCAGAGATATTTCCAGAATTTGAAAATCCAACTCCAACCCATCCACCAGTTGCACTGTCCAAATTCTTAGAATGGACTTCAGCAGTGAACTCTTCTAAACAACGAATACACAATCAAATTGAGATTTCCATCTTTACTCCTGTCAAATTTTTTATTTAAAGTTGCTAAAAATTTTCATGTTAATGACAAATTAATCAGTACAAGATTAGTATTTATTTTGGGATACAAAAGTTTTTTCAGAAATTATCACACATTTCTTAGGGACAATCTTTATGAATTAAATTTAGCCATATTTAAGTAAATGCTATTAGCAAGAGTTAGTTTAATAGTTACCTGATTCATAGTCCAATTCCCAAAATATTATGGTATCCTGGCCCAAACGAAGATTATACAGAGCCTCTGTGACTGCCCACACCAGAACCAAACGTAAAGCCAACCGAATCATCATCACAAATGTGTATTAAATCACAAGTAGAACATCCCCATGGAACACCTTCAGACTGACTGAAAGGAGTCAAGGGAAAGGGGAGAAAGCTGAGATGATGTTGGTGTACTCGACTTTGTTAGTTGAGTAGGGAGAAAGTTTAGTGGGCGAATGATGAAAACAAAGATATAGCTACCAACCATCTTTTCCTTTTTTATTATTATAAGACGAGGGATGAGACATACCAAGCAAACGCCAAAGAACCTCCTTCATTTCCATATTATGAACCTGCTAAATTCCTTCACGTCCCTTCTACGACACATGAAAATTCTTTCCTCCTTCCACTCCTTCACCACATCATATATACGTGTATTGACCTGACGGCTCAATTCATCTGCAGGCCATACGGGAACTCAAAGACTATGGTCTTTGTACATACCAATTCTATAATAAACGATTCAGTACATTATCTACCTACAGAAACGTCCTGAACATTGTGCTCAAGAATTTTTCAATTTCAATTCCCCACTTTCATCCTCCCTTGCGTCAAAAATTTCTTTCTGAAAGGTTTCGCAGCATTCATTACTGGAAATGATCATGATCTCCACTCATCATTCTCAATACACTTTTAATATATGTAGTAAATAGTCCTTTTCGTGTTACTCACCACCATCTTACTTGTAGAGAGGAATCCCTTTTCAGAAATTGTAAAACTTTGAAAATCCTAATGGTAATTAATGCAAACAAAGATAGTTTTCAATAATAGGAATTGTTCTCTTGTGAATGTTTATTTTAAATAAAATAATTCAGGAAAATTGGTTTCAGTTATCGAATAGGTAAGACAAACTGCACAACCAATCAGAGAATACAAAAATGTAATCGTAAATTGTGATACATTATTAAAAAATAAGAATAAGAAATTATCCAATTATATGTACGGTGATGACTTTAAAGTCGTAGATAAAGGATTGTCATCATCATGAATCAACTTCTCCCTCGCTGATTTCTCCATCCTCTTTCATTGAAATTGTAGATATTTCATCGGGTGGTTCGCCTACAAGAGTAAAAAAACAAAAAAAGGTCAAACCATACATTTTAAATAACAATATTCTCCTTGACCCAGTAAGCCTGGTAAATATATATTGAAGACTGAGAGGCTCAATAATAAAGTTAGTTAACTAACCTTCAGAGTCAGAACTGTAGGATACTAATCCAAGTACTAATGTATTTTTTGGACCCTTGGTACCAGTCTCAGTGAATGAACCGGAAGTCTCATGAATGGATGTACTCGTTGTAGTTAATGTATCTTCCATTTCATCCTCCTCATCAGTTATACAAATAGATTGTTTGGATTCATCCACAAAATCTTCATCGTCTGTGTCTTCGGACTGACCCATTTTTGCAATGCCGGAGATTCCCTTTCTACACAACATTTGACACTTAATATCCCAAGCCATAAAGTTTTTCCCTACTAGAGCACCATTGTCTCCAACACGCACTTGAGCATAAAAATTTTCAAGAACTACCAAGTTTTCAATTGTATTTGGTCCTTTGACTAATCCATTAGTTTTTCTGATTGGTGGAGTAACAAGTAAATTGGGCTGATTTGTACAATTACTTTCACTCTGATTGTTATTTTGAGGAGTCCTATTACGAAAAGTTTCATTATTATGACTCTGTACAACATTAGAACTATTTTGTATCTTTTTTGGAGAGTACATTCCATTTCTTTGATAGGGTTTCCTTTGATCCCTCGTGTGTCGTTGACCATGACCCATTCTTTTTCGAAGATTATGATTTGGTATTCTCTCGCCCCTTTTAAGTTGTTCAGACTTTGTTTTCCGACTTGTTTCGACTTTTTCAACAGTAGGATAATTTATTTTTCGATCTTGTTTCCATTTTTCCATTTCTGCAGGGGATTCAAAACCTTTGACTCGAGAGAAAAGATTACCAGAGTGTTGCATTTCAATATGTTTGAGCAAAACTTTTGGCTGTGCAGTGAATTTACATCCATCCAATCTGTTTCCATATATTTGAAAGTAACATTAGTGTCAAAACAAGAGGAATACAAAATAGGTTAAAATATACTGTATGTATCAATGTATCAAATTACTTGCAAGTTACATGTCCAGCTACATGTGTTTGGTAAAGGTCATGAGTTTCAAAACTCCGGTCACATGTATCACAATAAAATTCTGATTTTATGGGACCACCACCCTCTGCCCTCATTTTCTAGAAAAGTACAACAATAACTTATTATTAGTACAAAATACAAAAATGATGATGTTAAAGAATAATGTTTACTAAATTTCACTCCTCTCTGCAAATTGAATGTAAAATAATATAAGTTCATAATTTCAGACATGAATCATTTTTACAACTTGAAATACCTCTTCATAAAGAAACTTTGCATCGTTAATTAAGAGAGTTGTTCGACTTCTGATAGCTTTCCAAATTCTTCGATCATCCTTGTCTTGAGTTTGAAAGAACTTTTGTTCAGCCTGTTTCCTCTCCTTCATAGCAGCTATGATTTCCGAGTTAATCCATGGCTTGTGACTTGCTTGACCAATTTGTTTTACCTGTCCTCCTCTACCACGATTTGTACCCCTCCAACCACGTCCACTAAATTGATGCCCACCTCGTCCATTAAATGGATGCCCTCGTCCATTATAATTGTAGTTTTGGGCAGGATAATGATGATAACCTCTGCCTTGATTATAGTTAAAATTTTGATAACCATTCGGATGACCATAGTACGGTTGACAGTATCCATTGTGTGGAGGAGGAGGACGGTAGTTGTATCCGTAGGTACAACCAGGCACCGGTTGTGGCCATTGGGCCATCACTTTTTTAATAAAATAATTTCGATCACAAAGTTGACCAAACAGAGTTCCAGAGTGGGTACTTTGGAAGGAAATGCATGCGAGTGAGAGCGAGTCGGCTGAAGCAGATTCTTCCCCCCTTCTTCCTTGTAATTCCTAGTTGTGTAGATGATGACTAGGGGACAGGCTCATTTGTTTTGATTTTGCAAAAAGGAATTATTTTTTTATTTATTTGCAAAAAATGGATAAAAAGACAGTCATCGCCTTGTACAAATATGATGAGGCTGGCTACGTTAACGAGAGGAACATGTAGTTTAACATGCAAACTAGAAGGTTTTTATGGACAAATCAGAAATCAAACAAAACATGGAGAGAGGCACAGTCGTGTAAAGTCGATACAATTTTTGTATTGTTGTTTTTATTGTCATTTTACGAATTCCGTCTATACGTCTTGTAATATTTGTAAATATGTAATTGAATGGATGATGTATAGAAAGTACAAGTGAGGTCGTCATTATTCATAAAACTACGAGTTACAATATGTTACTTAAGTAGAGTATTTCTTTTTTGTTAATATTTTGAGAGAATTATTATTGCTAGCATGTA
>WJFB01003217.1:0-14217 GCA_009870185.1 Pygmarrhopalites habei | reverse complement strand
ATCCCATCAAAATCCCTCCAAAAACGAAGGCTCTAGTCGGACACAGGAATTGACCCCTCGTGTCCGTTTTGGTCACCCCGTACAAGTGACCTCAGCTTCGCTTAGTCAAACGGACTTGTCTAATTAGACCACTAACAACATGCTTAGGCATATTTTTTGAAAATTCTAAAAATTTGATCTTTATTTATGGAAAAAAATTGTGGGGCTACTGTCATATTATATTTAAGTTTCTCTGGTATAAAGGAAAATTTAAACAAAGATTTTCTTTTGTGTCAACAGCCACTAGCAACTCCACTCAATAAGATGAATGCAGCTTCGTATCAAACTCCTTTATTTAATTTGGGTCGTGGAAATGATATAGCCTCTGCGATCAAGAAGACACCAAGAGTTGCAAGGCAGGGAGAACAGATATTTGCATTTTCAGTCACAGGTTCTCCAGTCATCCAGCCAGCAACTACCACTACAACAGTAGTTCCTCCAACTTGTCGCACTGCACGTGTCAAATTGGATGCTGGAAGTGGCAATGTAAGGAATTAACAAAAATTAACTGAACATATTACGTTTGTATTTTGATACGGTATATTCAATATAATACATATTTTCTTTTATTGTTTTCAATTTATTTTCAATTTATTTTTAGCTTATCGATGTGGATCTTGTTTATCGGGGAAATGCAGAGGAGGAGAGGGCATTTGGAAAACTTGTCACAGATTTCAGAGGATGGGCTGCTACTCAATCCACTGCCAACGCCCGCCGTCTGTTACCCTCTCGAAACTTGGTGAATAAGAAGGCAAGGAGTCTGGTACGGAAATCAGCTAAGCGCAATTAAATTACATAATAATGTATCCATTTATCCGTCCAACTGTCTGTTGTGATACTCTTCAGCTCATCACATTTCATATTTCAAGATTAGTAACCCGTTCATTTGTCCTATTTTCATCGATTTAATTCTTTTTTCTTAATAATAATTATCCTTTATGCAAATATGAATATTTATACTCTAAGCAAAACTCAAAGTATTCTTAAAGGCCTGTTGCAATGTGCAATCTTGCGTAATTTGTGTGATACAAACATTAAAGCTGCCCTCTTGAGTAAAGTAGAATAATAATATTATTATAATATATAAATTTAATACGTTTGTATTTTGATACCTAATTGTGAGAAATCTATATAACGGGGTGCAAGTACCAACAGAAGATTATGTCTTTTTTACTAAGATTATCACAATCAACAAATTAAAAAGTTCGCAAGTCATTGGTCCTATCATCAGATTTGTATTTGCCAAACATATTATAGTATGCGTAATGTATTTATAAAGTCAAAAAGTACAATTTATTTTGTAAGATATAATGGTTAGATTTTTTGTTGCGAAGAATTTCTTTAGTCAACAGCATCTGTGAGCTGAACAGGGAATGGTTTCTTAACTTTTTCTGATCCACATGCCATAATGACCACATTTTTTGTGGGACGGTCCCGACTGTCCGTCTTCAAACTCTCAATCTTCCGTACAACATTCTGAATAGTAAAAGAAAAATCTTATTATGACAAAGTCTGATTGAACAAGTGTCATTTTATTCTTCATCTTACCATCCCTTTAAGGACTTTTCCAAAGACCACGTGAAGACCGTCCAGACCACTCTGTTCTGCTGTCGTTATAAAGAACTGAGTGGAATTTGTATCTTTTCCGGCGTTGGCCATTGACACCTGTATGTGTATGTAATATTCCTGTAAAGCTGTAAAGATCTTATTGGTGACTAAAACTACGTAGCAAATTACTATTATTTTTACCCAACCAGCTCCATAATGTTTCACGATGAAGTTTTCATCCGGGAAAGATTCTCCATAAATACTTTGTCCTACACAAACAAGCATGCATGTATTATTTGTCCCGGGGAAATTTTTGATCACATTATTTGAAGGGAGAAGAATTTATTTACCTGTAGTCCCATCCTTACTTATGAACTCTCCTCCTTGGATCATGAAGTCTTTAATGATTCGATGAAATTTACTACCCTTATATCCTGCACCACGATCCCTCTTGGCCAACTCCACGAAATTTTTGACTGTGCAAACAGATTTGATACATATCATTCTCAATTACCAAATTAATAACAACTTAATTCTCATTTCAGTTAAAAAGCATGTAAACCTGTTGTTGGGACAATGTCTCTAAAAACACCAATTTCAATTCTCCCCACAGCCCCTTCTCCTATTCCCATGTCAAACCAGACCTGTGTCATTTTCAGTCTCTCATCTAATATAGGTACTTAAGTACATTGTTTTCCTTTCCATGGTCACAATTTGCCTTTTACCTTGTCTATGACGTCGACGGACTGTAGATTAGCGTCAGTCGACCTGTCCACTCTTTTTTCGCTATTTTCTTTCTCTGAACTTCCACAAGGTCCCATTATCCTTCCACCTTACTGACTGTCCAAGTTTTATTTTGTTTTATTTGGATGCGAGGCAATTGTGCGAATTTATTTTTTTATAAAAAACGAATAATTTATTTGTATTACAGCAGTTTTATTTCCAAAAGTTATGGCATTTGCATCTCAATGTTGCAATAATAGTTTCTTTTTTCAAATCCCATTACAGTAAAATTAGCTTAACGAGCATGACATTTTTTTGCTTTATATTACAGGAACCATTTTCCATTATAACTAATACACACTTTATTGGTGAATCTGAAACATAGTTTTTCAAAATGGAACACTAACACAACTTGTAAAATAAAGACATTACTTGCAATCTTGAAAGATATTATAACTGGTATTATAAATGATTTAGGGATTACAGATATCAAAATATGCATGTACAAATCGAACAGTTAAAACAAAATATCATGGACAGTATAGATAGATTCAGTTCCAACCTCCATTGATCACATCATTTGGTACGTTTCATTCCAAGGGTGCCACAACCTGATTTGGTCCAGTTCGGCTGGCTACGTAAGTAGGATTATTGGGATTTAATTGATTGGCATGGTTGTCCAGGTCAGGCTTGGTGACAGTTCCCTTGTAACCAGCTGGTCGCCCGGGTCCACTGGGTGCATGGTTCGGATTGAGTTGATTCGCTCTATTGTCAATGGCTGCCTGGTCTAAACCTTCGATCACAAAGTTCCTTCAATGTTCATACGCTGAATTTGTCTTATTACATGTAAAGTCATAGTTTTTGTACGCTATATATATAATAATATTAAATACCTAGACGATTCTGTTTTGGAATAGAATTGAGATTATGATCCAGGACATTCCCTGCCCCAACTGCCACATCATCCAAAGTGCTCGCTCCCGCATTCTTGACGACTGTCCCGACATTGGCAGCCCCCACTCCTTGTTTCCCAGTAGCAATCCCCGCATCATCCAGAACCGTGACAATCTTGGCCCCACCACCTCCAGCTCCTCTGTACCCACCCCTCACTCCAGGGAATGGAATCGGTTTGGCCCCAGCCACATTCAACCCCAAAGGCTTTCCTATGAATGTCCCAGCTGAGTAACCTCCAAGACCATCAGAAATGGGGACCATGGCCATGTCAAATCCTTGGACGGGTGTGATAGTCTTCTGACCATTCACTGCCTCCACAATGTCTTGTCCAGCAGCAATGTAGCCATGGGGACGGGCTGTGGGTCCATGTACCAAAATCTCACTCCCTCTGTTTATTTAGAGACTTTAGTTAGAGATTTTCTTAAAATAAAAAACTGATCTAGCATAATTAAACTATGACCGACATTGACATACTTACGTGATAATTCCATCTACGGCTGCTCCACCCGCAATCCCGCCAGCCACCGCACCAATATGCACAAGAAGAGATTATAATGTTAAAAATGAATTTTCATATCTTCATACTATTATGTAATTTTTGACAGTTTTGGGATTTACTGGGCCGCCTGCAGCAAATCCCCCTACACCACCTAAACTTGAAAAGGATCCAATCAGAACACATATTTGTGACAATTCACTAATTAGAAAACAATGATGATTTCTTCTCTCTCACCTAAAACGACTCCAGTTGATCTACTAGCCGACTTCATTGCCATTTCTCCCTTTTCATTCTCACCCAGCGCAAAGTGTACCTAAGTACAAAAAGTGTTTTTTTGACAAATAGCAAAATAGGAATAGGACTCCTTTATGACTATTTCCACTTACAGGACAGTCGGTGCAATAAAACTATTGTTGAGAATATTTTTTTCATTTACCGAGCCTTTGACGTGTCCAGCGACAGGGATAGAGTCGATGACAGACTCCATATCCTTGGCAAACTTCTCTTGCAAATCTTTTGCTCTGTCTAAATCTCCTCCAATAGCGTACCCAGCAGAAGCGATCTGAGAAATGATGGGGAATGTGTTGTTGTATGCAAAATTTTGTTGGGTAGATAAGGCTCCCGGAGCATCTCCGGCAATGTACTGGACCAGAGACTTCATTTGAGAGACTACGGGAATACTGTCTGTATTACCCATTTTGATCCTGTCTCTGTTCAAATCAGTGAATTTTAATTAGTGACCAACACATATAGGTACCATTTGAACAAGTGGAGTCTACTTTTGGGATCCTACTATGTTTTGTAGTTTTACACTTTTATTTTTAAAAAATAATCGCATGGATAAACTAGAATTTAATCTTAATAAGTGTGAATCAAGGAATGTGACCATCCGAATTTCTATGTTGTTGTACAACTTTGGTTGACAGGGTATAAACAATGCGTTTTACCTTATAATAAATGGATTTTTCCTTTCCAAAAAGATTCCAAGAAATTATTCCTTGGGTAAGGAGGAACAATTATTATCGAACACACAAATTAATACAGTAATAAAGGCAATGTCAAAGATTCTTAGAGACTGTCAAAGAAATTAGAAGAGAAGTGGAGAATGCTGGACGAAGGGACTCAGTGGATGTGTTGCTAAGCCAGCATCCAAACCAATCCTACAAAGAATTCTTTCCCCTTTTCGTCACACATAAATTTTCCTGCTTCTCACACTTTGTCTTCGTCTGCACCACAGAAATATACAAGGGAATTGTACAATTATACAATTCCGTGGTCTGCACTCACAAGCGGCTTACAATAAGTGAAGGGAAAGGAACAGAACAGCCCAAGGGCACAGGTCAAGTTACAGTCGCTCCTTCATAGCTATAGAGACACTCTCCTTTCAACACAAATACATTTATTCAAATGTTCATTTTACCATGAATACTCTACCAAGTGCAGGACTAATAATTTGAATGACCATCAAACTGATAACATGATACACGAATGAATCGACTTTATTCCCCTTTAGTTCAAGTCAGACAAGTTTTTTGTATCACAGAACCCCATAGTCTATCAAAACTATCAAAAGACAGTCCAGATTATTCTCATACTAAATTAGTACCAAATAAACACGAGAATAACTTCCTATTTACGGACCTATCCACTCAAAGACTGTACTAAATCATTTGCTAAATGGATGAATAGTCAGTAGGTAGCCGTAGCCATGTAAATAGGCAGTCATTATTTATGCAATGTTACGTCGTCGTTGAGAGTGCGAGTGTATGAGAATGTAGTAGTAGAATGAAAAGCTACTACCTGTCTTCTTATCATTCGGAATGGATTGTGGACGGGGGACAGATAAGCTCTGTATTTGACAATATTTACCCTGATGAAATGTGAGTTGACCGTATTTGCAACTCCTCATTTGACGTAGACAGGATGATACAGGAGAACAATCATTTGGTACTCCAGTTAGAATGTGAGTCATTGGCACGTTCTTCATTCTTCATATTTATGTAGAGTCACAAGGAAAAGTGGGGACGGGAGGAGAAAGTCTTTGACGGGCAATGTAAATTGTACATATTGCAGAAAGAAGGGAATTGAGTATTAAAAACCACAGGAGCAAGAGATAAAAGTGAGAATAAAAAGTGAATCTTTTCCAGTAGGAACTTTAGAATAATAATTATTATTGGAGAGAAGAATTGATGGGTGCAAAAAAGTCAAAACTAGGACTGCCCTGGGTGGACAATCGGCTCAAATTGTGGATGGAGGACCGGTTACTGAACGAGAAGGATTCAGTCAAAGATTTGCTTCCTCCCGTGATCTTCGAGATTTGTCAGAGGACGACCAACCCGGAAGAATTCGCAGTGGCCCTCAAGGAACTCGGAGTCCTCACCCCTCATGAACAAGAGCACTGTGTAAGTGAACTCTATTAAAAAATACATTATGCAATCTCTAGTTGACCTTTGCTCTGACCCAAATCGTTTCTAGCTAAGCCACAGAACAAACATGGAAAAAAATGACGCCCTGTACAGCATCATCATCAAGAAGAATTCAGGCAAAGAGCTGATCCTCGCACTGGACAAGTGTCGCCAGGACCATGTCTTCAGAATCATCTTTGATGGACACCCCGACAAACATGGGACCCCTTCAAGAGACACGAGTGTACCTTCGACCACCCACAACAGTTTACTCCCTCAGATTAATCAAAGGGTCCCTTCCGCCGACTCGTCGTTCTTCGAGTGGACCAGTGACCGACCCCTCGTCTCAATCTCAACTCGAACGAGTTACATTAGTGACCTTGGTCGGGATGACCTGATCCCGTACCAAATAGCAGGTCAAGATGAGGCTGGACAACGCAAAGATCTGAAAGAAAGACTGTCTGTCCTTCTGGACACCGTGATACCCAGGCGAGTTATAATCCACGGATACCGTTTCAAGATCAAGTCTCTCCTGCGCTTCCTCGACCCCTTCAAAGGAACCCTGGAACACTTGGAACTGAATAATGTGGTTGTTGTGCAACGATCCAAGTCAATGTTTACTCAGGGGACTCTCCAACAAATCGATATGTTCAAACTAAAAACATTCATCCTGGACCAAAGTGACGATGACATGGACTTTTTCCGAGGGATTGAACCCATCCTGGCCTCAATCCTCCACATGACAAGAGACCAGTTGACCAAATACCCTTCTCTTTGGTCCATAACTCGTTGTCCCGTCGTCGACATCAAGAGGAATGGAGAGACAGTGTTGTCCATAGTCAAACTGGAAGGTCAAGAGCAGTTGGTTCTGAGAAACTACACTTTCTTGGATTCTAACCCTTTCTTGCGAGACGTCATGTCCACGGATCTGAAGAAATTGACCGGTTTTGGTCTGCACCTACTCTTGGACACCTCCATCCCTCCTCGAGTCCAAGAAATGAATCTGAATAGTTGTATCTTCGAAGTCTGTACAGGTAGTTTCACTGATGCTCTACTAGAATTCTCCAATTTGAGAAAATTGACTATTGATTGTCACCTCCATCCCCTCAAAGACTTTTCTCTGGACATTCGGATTGTTTCCATGGACAGTCTCCAGGATTTGATCCTTCGAAGTGTCACACTGACGGGTTCAGTCACTGACGAATTGTGTGAGATTGTCAAAAAGAAAAACAAATTCTCCAGTACTTTTTACCAGTGTCAATTGGATGGCCTCACAGGGATCTCCTCGACCGGGGTCAACAGAGATGATCCTGTCCTGGTCTGGAGAAAGTCTGACAATGACGATTCTCTTGACGATCTAGTGTGGAGTAGTGAAATGGCCTATTCGGAAGAATACGAATTTCACCTTTTCCATCTATCCGAATTTTGCACTCTGGAAGCTTGGAAAAATATGCAAAAATAATAGTCTATTATTAATAGACAAGACAAAATGTTCTTTTAAAATAAAAAAAATTAACTGTCTTTTCATTTATCATACAATTTTCATTTGGTCAACATTTTCATTCCACCAAGATACATAAATTACTTACTTAAATATTTTCTACCGTGATTCCACCAGTCCTCAACCGGAAATGAGGCTATATAGGACAATTTCACTCTATGATAAGTCCGCTGAAGTCAAAGTAGCGGAAATTTTTTTTGGCAATGTCCGAGATGCATTGCATTTTTTGAGTCGGTAAGAGCTGCCTTTGTTTATTCACCTTTTATGTTTGACATAAGTTTAATTAATTCAATCAGCATTCGTTGTCTACTAAATTTAATATTTACTTTATGTACATAGGAGTTTTAATGTGGAATTGCTCCGACTAAAACTGAAATGGACAAAATCGTGTGACATGGATTCAATAGTCTTGTGACACCGTGGCAGGCATACAAAAAGGGTAAGTTAAAGTTTTATTTGGTAATAATTTACAGTAATTTATTACCAAATTTTCATTCCTTGTTTGCAGGCAATACGAAGGAAATTTAAGTAGAAGGGCTCACAAAATATGTCAAGTACTGGTCCTACATCATCTGAAATGTTGTCAATGTCTAACTCGACTGCAACCTCTACGAGTAGTAGTATGACCAAAGGAACTCTTAAATCTGAACAACTTGTCCCATTGTTGGATTATCTTCTTAAAAAGGAGCTGGAGAAAATGAAAATTGCAGAATTTCTGGGTAACTTTCATATATCACAGAATGTGGAACTTTGTATTCTAAGCTGTATTACAATGTTTTACTATTACAGAAAATTTACAACATCTCCAAGATAAATTTCATTATATGGACAAGTTAGAGGGTCTGCGAATTGATGATGAAATTGAAAAGATCAAGCAACTTCAATGTAAGCATTATCCCAACACATTATTATTATTATTAGGTACTTAACATACAAATCTGGATGGGTCTTAATTTAAATACTTTTTCTAAAAAAATTCCTGACAGCAAAGATCGAGACAAAAGTGAATCAATGTTTTATCGACCTTCAAAATACTATTAAAATATATGATGAGAAACAAAATGCACGAAATGTGGAGGAAAACATCTACCGACTTGATGTTGAGAAGGAAATTGAGGAGATTAAAAAGCAGCAGGAAAATATCAACGGGACAATAAAGAGTATGGCTGAGGATCATAAGAAACTCATGAGTGAACAAGAGTCAAGTAAAATTGATTTGATTGATTTCAAAAATGTACAACAACAAATGAAAGTTCAACACGACACAATGACTGATGACCAAAAATTGTTAAAAATTGAGCATGACAAATTTCAAAAATATCATCAGGATATCAAAACTGATTTAGAGTCTAATAAAGTGATATGGAGTAAAGTAATGGAGCTACATCAGAGTGTCCTGATGGAGAGGGAGAAAATGCACGCTGATTTGGATCTCATAAAAAGTGTGCAAAAGTCAATGACAATAGATGAGGGGGCACAAATGAAGGCACTAAATGATAAAAGAGTTGAAGATCAGACTAGTATTGAAGCAGAGGGGGGTACTTTCAAGAAAGAATATCAAATATTAAAAATTGAATTAGACGAGACTAAAAATATATTACAAAAAGTTATGGAAGAACAAGACAAATTTAGAATAGAGTGTGAAAAAATGAAAAGGGAAAAACGAAAGAGTAGAGAGGATCGTAAACGGCAAGAACAACATCAAATAACGTTGGAAAGGGAAAAAATACGAATTGAGATGGAAAAGATTCGGGAAGCGAAGGAAAGAATTCAGAGAGAACAAGAAAAGTTAAAAGGTGAAAGGGACAAACTCTTCTCTTACATTGCACGACAACAATACGGTTCACAATTTGACATGCCTGGTCCAAGTTCAAATTGCTTCAATTCGACGCAAAGTAAGGAGGGAGTAAAGTATTTGCCATAAGTTGTACCAACCAAATATTTAATTTACGATTTACTAGTATAAAATTGCATTTATTCTGTTTTATATTCGTTTTCAAGGAAGAGAGAATAATGTCCGTCCATTACTTGCCATCAAACCATCCGAAGACTCTGAAGCTAATTATGACAATGTGACGTACGTGTAATATTCTGATTTATCTTGTAAAATTATTATCATTGACTGTGTACAAATCATAATAATATCTTCTTTGGTTTTGTCTTTTTTCTAAAGATTTCACTTTGATGATTCAGATATTTTGTACGAGGGCCAGACTACAGAAACGTAAATCTGAATATAAATCTTATTTCCATTTCTGTATTTTAATCAAAATGACATTTTTTCTGGCTTACAGTGCCTTGAAAGTAGAGTCGATGAATGAAGATGATGAAAATGACTATGCAATGGCTCCCGAGGATCTACCCCTAATTTCTTCCTGTGAAGATGTATCCTTAGTAGAAGAGAGTCATGGAAAATTTGTACAGCGTTATACTGTCGAGGAAGCTGAGAGTGAGAAATCCTCAAGTTCAAATGAAGATGTAGACCAGCGTCTGCTAGTCTCAATGGACTTTTACAGTACGCTCATCTCCTCATTTTTCATGAATATTGAAAATTTAAAAAAATATATTTTACAAGACTAACATGTTTTACAAAATGAATATATTTATGTTTACCTTGAATTATTTCAGATGATGAACTTGGAACAGAAGATAGTTTGAGTGACTGAAAACGAATGGGAATGGGAAAACTATCGGGACAGCTAAAAAACTTATATTTATAATAAACTACATATTACGGCTAGTAGTAGCTAACTAGTAGTAGTGAAATATATATATGTATCCTTCAAATCTGTGCCACTCCTCTTATGCACTCACTTGGAAATTTCTATATTAAAAATAGTAAGTAAAAATATGTTACTATATTTTCGTTACATGAACAAAAAATCCCCAACTTTCAACTCTCTCTCAGTGCTCATGATAATAATGTTTTAAATTTCCAAGTTAGTCTATTTTATTGGCCTTCAATGTTAACTGTCATTCTTTTTTACAGCTCATAGTACAATAGTAGCACATTAATAGAATGAGACGAACGTCCTAAAACTTTTAGGGTAAAAGTAAACTCAAATTTTAGAGTTTTTTCAGTTTTGAGTGTTAACGTAGGCTCCTGAACTCACGTACAAGTTGTGATCCAGTTGATTTTCAGTAGAAAGGTTATTTTTATAATTTCAGTTCATTATTTTGTAATAATTGATAATCATGACGGTAACAAGTAATAGTATCCTAATGAGCAATGACTTACTCATGGGTACTAAACAACCTACAAGAATGAAGCATCAAACAACAGTTTTAATAATATTATTATTATCAATTTTACAATTCAATATGAACAGACACTAAAGACCATCAGTCTAAATAGTTAATTGACTTGTCTTGGGTGAATTTACACGTATTGTTTACAAAATAATAAGTTAGTATAGTAATAATAGATAGATGATGGATAATAATAAATTATTATTAGTATACCGATAATGAGATGTAAGTGATTCATTCATGCTCCTCCAAATTATTCATTTTACAGTTTGGGCAACAGTTAAGATCTTGTACGTAGGTGTACTACAAAATTAAACAATAACAACTAAATATGTTTTACAGTAAAACTTTTACTTAAAAGTAAGTTTTCATCGGTACGTATTTCGAATATTTTGCAAAAAAATTTATTATCGTTAAAATACCTTAGCATGGCTCGGCACGGGACAAATCTTTCTGACTCGCATATGAGCCCCAAACCAGCCACAAGCCAAACATCGGACATCGACCTTTGGACGGTCACAAATACGACACTCTGCCTCCTCAGTTGTTGAGCTCCCGACGATCGGGTCGGGTCGATGTGTCCCTCCTCCTCGACCGATACATCCACGACCTCCTCTGGCACCTCGTCCTGTGAACAGACAATAAATTTTTTAATAGTTAATCTGACTTTGGTAGTTGCTCCACTGTAAATACTTGGCACATGTAAAATAACTCCTTTTAACTTTGTTTTTACTTTTCTACCTAATTAAATAATAAAAGAAGTCAAAGAAAATAATAAAAACTGTTCTACTATGTAAATTAGAAACGGAAATTCGGCTGATTGATGATTTGGATGTATAAATTCTACAGTAGAATCCAAGTTGTAATTTAAATATAATATTCCATACCTCGAGTTGTTGGTGAGTTTCGACTTGGACCCGATGATTGGATTGCAGGTTTGTACCCTGGGTGACCTGCAGAGTTTGGGCGTCCAGGAATTCCATTCTGGAATGTAATTCCCATCTTTGGAGTAGTAGTGGCCATGGTCAGTCAATCTGTTCAACAATTGAAGAAGAATTTAAATCCAATGCTGCAATAATAACTATGTTGGAATTGTTGGAAATTAGGAAAAAATCAAATTCGCTCGTGTATACCTATTTTCAAGACAGATTTTGTATGTCAGATTTCCAAAAGAATGGGAACAGAAAAGTAGAATAAAAAACAATAACCGAAACGGGTTGTCAAACAAAAATACAGATTAATCCGTACTGATATGTCCAACTTTTGGAAAAATACTAATTTGCGTTTTCGTTCTTGACATGCAGGTTGAAAATTTGAAACCGTCATTTCCGCCAAAATACTGATTCGTGAATAATAACTCGGGACTGTGAGACTTACCACAAATTTTTTTGTCAGTCTTATTAATAAAATGAGCCCTTTGTCACGTCTTTGATGACTCTTGCTTATGGATTTAATGGTGGTAGAAAGGTGACACTCGGACGGAGAGGAAAACAATACTCACAGTTATAAATATGAATAAGTACATAATCTCGTAACAATAGTTAAGATAATAGTTGTTGGAGGCTTCTTCCCGATAGGTATTCTCGTAGACTTTTGGTGAGCAAATAAATTATCTATTAATTCAAATTCCACCGATAGAATATGAATTCCTGCTTTGAACTTGCACAGTTTTTTCCCTTTGTACATTACATAGGTAATGTAAGGATGATTGTTGTTACTTAACTGTATATATATACTTGATTTCCCTAATATATTTTAACTTATGACTCTGAAGTTGTGGCCATATATCCTTTGCAAATAATGTCACATTTTAATAATATAGTTTTCCACACACAGTCTTCAGTTTCAGTCAGTCAGAGAACAGTACTCCGAGTATTTACTACTACACACATTTTCTCCACCACTTGACGAATAAATAATGAATGAAAAGAGTTATTTATTATGTTAATGGAGGAAGACTAAATGAATTGAATTCATGAATAGAGAATGGTGAATGACTGGAAGGTGGAAGCCAACCTACTGACAACCAGATGATGATAGTCCAACAACAACTTGAGAGTCAGGAGCCACGAAGACATAGTCAATTAAAATCTTCAGTGCAAAAAAATCCCACTCACTCACATTCGCAAAAGTACAATTGAGGACATTGGGGCAACAAATGGCTCTAACAGTGCCCCAATAATCCTTGCCCGCTAACTTGTGCATTGAGCAAGGATTATTGGGGCAATCTTAGAGCCATTTGTTGCCCCAACGTCCTCAATTGCCCTCCTCCTCATCCCTATTGTACAATATCACATCCACACATCATGACATCATTTTTCCTTGGACTGCACTTTTATGCAGGGTGCAACAGGCAAGTTGCAAATCATGCATACTATATCACAAAAAATACTTTGCACTACATATGTACTCATCGTTAGGATTTTTTTTGCTCAAGTCGTCGACTGAGTATTATGTCGTGTATTTTAACATTACGTGTGCGGAGACAGGTCTTTTCCTTGGGACTCTCTCAACTTGTTCTTTCGTTACTTAGTAAGTACACTAAGTACTAATATTTGCAATGTGACTACCCAAACTACTATGCATAGTTTTAACATAGTCCTTTCCGATTCGCCAATCTCATTTCAACATTGAATTCCAAAGGCACATCCCTCCTACAAAATATCTTTAAACATTGAAACATTATTATTCATAACTTTACAAACAAGGACATGTCTTACTTGAGCCATAATACTTTTTCCGAAATTGAGTATGTAACTATGATCAAGTTGTCATTTACACTTATCTTTTTTTATGACGAGAAAATATTTGTATTATGTAAGTAACATATAAGTTGTAACAGAGTTTCTTGAAAATGAACAACGGAACATTTTAAAAATACATAGTACAAGATGTGTCAGGTAATCTTACCCGTAAAAAGTAGAATATATGAATGTAATACTATTTTGTGTCGTGGTTCTCTTCCACTTCCAACTTTTAGTAAGTACTCACTTATTTCCTGTCCCAGACCCTCCTGATTTTGTACTAATCTCTAAATCTGGCAAATAAATTTTCGTAGTAGTCCCCCCATACCCTGTTCTCTTGGAATGGTCTTCGAGTCCTCCTTCCCTCCCAGGGTCACTTGGATTTCTCTTCATAACCAATGGATTGTACCGTTGAAGGAGTTTCGGTCCGATAAGGGTAATAGCGGAGGCACCCAGAGGAGCTGTCAGTAGAATGGCAGTTGTGGCAATGATCAAAACTTGGAGACCCAAGTCTTCTAGCTCATTCCCTGAATTTATTCTTCTGGCTGCATCAAG
>WJFB01003216.1:0-14221 GCA_009870185.1 Pygmarrhopalites habei | reverse complement strand
AGATTTTGTAAAGACCGCATTATAAGGCTTAGGCTATGACTTAGAAATATGACTTAGAAAGTTGTGCCAAATTTTTGTCTCTACCCGTTAAATAATGAAAGTATAAATGCTTTTGCTCTTCTATCAATGCAGAAGGAGAAAAACCGAGAGAGGAAGCCAATGCTTACGAGCATTTATAGTTTTTTCAGAAAAGTAAGGCGGACTTTCGTCTTTCTCTTCATCTTCTCTTTACGCTTTGTAGAAAGATCAAAATCATTTATACTCTTGAGCATTTGCGAAAGGAGAAGGGGAAGCCAATGCAGAAGACAATGCAGAAGAGTAGAAGTTATAAATCCAGCATAACGCCTTGACGGAAAACTTTGTATGCACAGCTATAACTCACTCGCTCTAGACCTCCTTTGTATCGTGGGATTCTGAGCAGAATTTGAACATATTTTTTTCGGAGTAATTGTGGGCTAATTGCTCGCATAATTGCAATTTAACTTGTCTATTCCCGTATTCACAGTCAGAATGAGGTGATACAAATATTTAGCTAACGAAATTGTCCTAAATTCTCATTGCTTCGTACTTGTGTGTGTGTCATTCCATCAGCAGGTAATTTTGTTGCACAAAAGCTTGTCAACTTAGAAATCGTATTTTTGTCATTATTCACATGTTTTCTTAAAATTGTTATTACTTTTTGATTGTTTATTGTTGAACCCCTTTCCACTTATTCGGATATTTACTTTACTTTTATTTTATTTTCCCTTAACTTGTTCATTGTAGGCTTGTGCGTAATTTGTGTTTTTAAATGTGTGTGTGTGTGTGTGTATTTACTTTTGCTACCTTTCTGGAGGAAAATATTTTACTTTCATTCAAAATCTGAATACAATTTTAAATTAATTTGTGTTGCAGTTTGTCTTCCAACTGGACTGGGATTAGAGATTTTTTGGACTTGTGGGAATGAATTGTACGAAATTTGCATAATTTTGTAAGTATAGCTTCCATTCATTTCTTTTAAAAAAGTGAACTATTGTAAAAAATTGTTTATGCCAAGGTTAAACTATATTACCCTTACTACTACTTTTACAGGAAGGTTTATTAAAATCTACTCTACAACCACTGACAAACAAATGGAGTACAAAAGAAGACTTTCTCAAAAATATGGAGATCTCTTATCACATCCATGGAAATGTAAAAGATGTCCGGAAAAATTCTCTCGTTACAAATTATGGGCTGCCCATCAACGAAACCACCCACCCAAAGTGGTCAATGAAATTATCATTACAAATGGAGAAGAAAAGAAAAAGACTGACCCATCCCAGACAGAGATACAAGATGATTCATTTCAGAAACACATTACAAGAACAGAGTTTCAAGACAAAATTGTCAACGTGTGTAATATCTGTTTCATGGTATTTAAAGAAATGAGTCAAGCCAAAGATCATGTGGGAACGCACACAGATGAGGATTGTTACCAATGTCAAAACTGTCAAAAGAATTTCAAATTAATTGAGAGCCTGGAGTATCACAAATTGTCTTGTCCCTCTCCTAAAAAGATGAAGATTGAACAGAATGGTATTGATGAAGAGAATTCCACATCAAGGGGTTCAACTATAGAATCCATGACTGTTGATATTAAAGAAGAAGTAGGGGAAGACGAAGAAGAAAAGATTGAACATCCCAAATCACCCGGAGTCCCAGCCAAGAAAAAGTCCGGACTAACTTGTGAACAATGTCCCCAAGTTTTTCCATTTTTATCAATGCTCAAACGTCACGTCCAGAGACATCATAATCCTGACCGCAAAAGACTTACCACCAAAGGAATATCATCAATTCGACGAGGCGGTGGAGGAAGAGGAGGAAAGACAAACAATAGAGGAGGAATAATCCCAAGAATGACTCGACGACCTTCAAATCCCATCCAGTATTTCAAATATAAGGAGGAGGAAGAAGAAGAAGAAGAGGTTGAACAAGAAAAAGAAGAGGAGGAGGAGGAAATGATGGAGGAAGAAGTTCCGACTGTGGCAGAACAAGTAGAAATACCAAGAATGATTGTTGAACGAACATCCACGTCCAAGGAACATATTAGCCGTGTGGGTGATCGAGGAACTTCTGGACATCAATGCAATATTTGTCAACGAATTTTCCCTACAACAGTTCAGGCCATCAATCATGTCCGAGTTCATACGGTACGTGTTTTAAAAACTAGAATTTAACTGTTGTGTGTGTGTATGATTTTTTTATTTTAAAAAAATAGTCTAGTATTGTGAATGATAATTGTTGATATTATTATATTTTTGGATTCCAGGGAGAGACACCCTATCAATGTTCCGCTTGCAGTAGAAAGTTCAGTCAAAGGGCAAATTGTCTTCGCCATATTCGGATCCATACCGGAGAACGGCCCTATGTTTGTTCTGTGTGCAGTCGTTCCTTTGGTGATAGTGGCAGCCTCAAGTCTCACATTGACCACATCCATGGAAATAAGAAGAAAATGAAGATAAGAACGAAAGCGGTTGTCATTCCTAAATCACCTGTTCGTCGTACGAGGGTTCGTGCCAATAATTTAGTTTCACGACAACAACGATTAACGACAAGATTGGATTCCGGCTCCAGCTCCAGTCCGGGTCCATCGACAAAGACCAGCAAACAGTTGGCATACTCAATCAGTTGTACTGTGAGTAATAGGAAAATTTTTTATGTGTGTGACTTTTGTACGGATGTGATGGATGAGAGATTACAGATTATGAAACTCCATCAAGACACTTGTCCCATGCGGTTCCAATAGATATTTATATACTTGAACAGGTTCTAATATAATGAGAACTGAGTGAAGAGGGCCAAGAATTGTAGGTAGAAATATATTTGTTTATAATATATTCAACGACTGTTTGTATTGAGAAAATGCATTTATTAGACATAAATATTGTTGTGATTAACAATTTGTGAGCCATGAAGATATATTACAAGTTAAATTCCTCCATTGATTTATGAAAATTGCCAACTTTTTTAATACTTATCATGTACTTCTTCCGGCCTTACTTTTAAATATTTTTTTCAATAATGTACTCTGTATTTAAATTTAATTTAGGGGATGATCACATCACATCACACCCGAATAGAATTTAATTGTGCTCATCTTTTTGTTTCAATACTGGTACCCAAGTGCCTTGGTTTATGTCATAGGTAATTAGTAGGACGTACATTTTTTATGGGACTGATAAAATCATGATACGATCTTTACCAGTATGTACCTAAATATTAAGATTATTATTATTTTGTACAATTTGTTACAAAACATTACATACAATTTTAATACCTACCATGGAATGTGTGTCAATTTCCACAATGTCTGTGTTGTTGTTGTTGTGAACAAAAAGTTATCATTGTGTCAATTTTTGTCCTCGAAACAATATTTTCCAACAAAATACTATCCATACCTTAATACTATTTACTTACTATTTACTCATCGTGTAAGAGATTCTTTTTTTTAGAGATTCGTGTAATATAATATTCATGTAGCAATAATTGCTACATGAATAATAATAATTACTATTTGGTTCCATTTGAGTCTTTCTCACATTCATATTACTGTTGGCTGCTGAAATAAATGTGTATTAAAATAATTTCAGTGAACTATTAGTACTATTACCCTTTCATTAAAACATAAGCTGGCAGTAAAATTCTTTTTCACATTTTTCCTTACTAAAAAATTTTAAAAAAGTTGTAATCTAATTTTAAAAATATTGACAAATACTCTTCCATTTCATCCTACTGACCATCAGGTGTGCCAAATTGAAGAGCCACCACAGAATAAGTTGCAATTACACTCAAAACCTACAAATTCGCAAATATATGATTTTAGCAAACGACAATTATTTTTAAAAAGTGTGTGTGTTACCGAGCCAATGAACGAGTAGGTCACTGTGAAGAATCCAAGACCTTGAAACCCAATACTGCCCGACTGAAGCTCATTGTACACTACCAACATCCCTTGAGTTGTCTCCGAATTACCCGCCTCCTTCCCCCTCCATGCTTCTTCGTCCTGGAACCGTTTTTTCAGTACTTTTCCAATATTCTGTGCCTTCCAATCATAAAAGTACATTCTATTAAATTAGTCCTCCCAGTAATTATCCAAATGAATGACTTACAGAACTGCTGACTTGAGCAGCAGCAAATAGTTGAAGCCAAAAGATAAAAAAAGAACAGACAGTCATTGCAAATGTGAAAGGTTGACCACCGAAGGAAAAGAGTGTGACTATAAATACGGAAAAATGACATGTTCCAGCCATCACTCCAGTCAACATGACACTACTGTAAACTCCATTAAATTCATCCAGAATTTCAGTCAAAGAGTTGAACGTCCGTAAATCCTTTTTAAAAAAAACATTACAAAATACATAAATGATTTTTAAATTCAATTATATTTATTCCCCTGACCTTCAGAATGGCGTCTCTTCTTGTGGTGTCCAGTACAATGGTGTAAAGTTGTGTAAAAAGGCGGACAAAGATGACACCCCATAAGAAATTCATGAGATACGAGATGATCCAAAAAATGTCAAACCCGAATGAAAGGAGAAGGAAAGGAAGGGCAATGGCTGAATTTGTCAAATCTGTGAACGAATGTGCAGGATCACAAGTTGCATTCAAGTCAAAAAGAAAATATAACTCTAGACAGGTCAAGGTCACCAAATTGTGGAAGAACGCATAAGGGCCTTGAACCACAAGGACAACCAGGTCACAGTGCATTATGAGGGAGAAAATAATGGCAAGGGAGAAATAAGGGATGAGGATAAACCATCCAATCAGCTTGTACTAAATTAAGTATACACAATTAGACTATTTCTATTAAATATTTTTATTTTAAAAAAAAGTTGGGGAATTAACTAACTCTGGACTCTTTAGCCTGTTGACAACCACTCTTCACAAAATTGTCCTCCAGTTGCTGGATGAGGAGGAAAATCTGCTGGATTGATGCACATTTTTGGTACATTGTGAGACACCATGATACAATTAATGTTACATAACCAATTGTCACAATTTGGAACATTGCCTTGAGTCGTCCAGTCATGCTTCGGGTGAGGAGAGTTGACAACCCAAAAATCTGGGCTGTGACGAGGGTCCCTTGTACCAAACTGAGTGCCTGGAGAAAAAATTACAGAGCAAATAACAAAAGGAACTATTTTTTTTATTAAAAAAGCTACCAGTGTTTTTTAAAATAAAAAAATGGATCCTTGACAAGGATTCGTTGTAAAAAATTACCTTCCTCCATTTTGACCCTTTTCTGATGGATATTAGACCATTCTTGTCATATGAAAATGAGTCAGGACAAATATTGAGCCAATGAAGGAATTTGAAGGATGGTAAAATTAAATTGACACATGGTGACTCGGGGAAGTCGGGGATAATATGCACTTTGCCTAAATTTTTGCCAGGGTACGACCATGCAAATTTTGGTTTTACTTTAAAGTCATCCATGTCCCTTAAGAATAGCAAACTGTAAAATTTTCTTCTTTTTCTTCAGCCAGGAATTTTCTTATTCTACAGTACCATTCTCACCTTCACAAAAATACAGTTTGGAACTGTACTAAAAATATTAACTTGTATTCTATAAATTTCCATGTTTCTGTCAGGGTTTCAAAAAATGCGTTACAACTTGTAACTTACAAGAGTTGCGAACTTTATTATTTTACAATTAGTTGTTAACTACTGATATTCTACGTCACACACAAAATGAAATTTATAACAGAAAAAATTATGCATTTGACTTTTGATTGATCAATTTTATTGAGGACTAGTCAGGGTGACATGGAACGCATTATGGGTGTAAGAAGTCATTTTCTTTATTGAGTTTACTCTTCTTCTCATGTCAATATTTAGCAAAGTTGGGGTAACAAATCATCCACAAGCAGGAAAGAAATGAAACTACTATAATGGAACTAACAACCTGTTGTAAATTCAATATTATTGAGGAGGAAGGAGAAGGAAAATTTATTTGTTTAGTGACTCGAGTCCGTAGAGACATAAACAGCTCCAGTGAACCAAACAGAAGGTCAACATGAAAGGCATTCAGAGAAAATATCAGCTAAAATCTACATCACAAAGGACTTGGGGTATACATCAGTGACTATATTAAATATAGTATATTTGGCAAGAACACACAAAGAAAAATGCAAGATTTCCCATCAAAGGTCCACATAATTCCATGGAATGTCCAGTTTACTTGAATGCAATCAGAATCCCTGCAACCTGTTCTACAACAAATCGAATGAAATTGAGAGATGTCATTTTTTCTAGAGTATGAAAACTACCCACTTTGACCCCAACATTACGAATGGATGAAATTGCCTTGACCATTTTCATTCTCATCTCATCTCTCATTCTGGCTTTGGCTAGAATTAAGTCGTTGAGTCCAGGTTTACCCACAACAACTCCTCGCCTCATAGTCACCAAAATCAACAGGACTTACTTGACATGCTTAACCTTTTCCATGATACTGAATGCCTTTCCATACACCAAGCAAAATAGCGAGACCACATCTACAGCCAAAACAAAACCAAACACTCTCAAAACCGGATTTTTCAGAAACATCCAAATGCCCACAGATAAACTGGCTACTCCAAGTCCTATTGACATTATCTTAGTCATGAAAATGACTGAGCAACTCAATTGGTTGAAATTCTGTAGGAGTAAATTGATCCCTTCGCAACATTTTGTAAGACTCCAGAAAGACTGTCAGTTCATCAATTCCATTTTCCGTTGGAGAAACCGCCCTATTTGAATTCAAATCAAGTATAATTTGTTAGCAATCACTCGAATTGACTCGACCTGACTGAATGAAAATCTTTATGATTTGATATGAACTGACGTTAGTAGTTGAATTCGTTCACTCAGACGTTGATTGGACACCTGAAGAAAAGAGAGATGAAGGAACATGATGACGTAGCCCGGTGTGGTCGAAAAGAATGACAAGAATGTCTCCAGCACTCCGAATATTGAGAAAGAACCCCAATTTTGAAAGGTTGATGGGAGTAATGAGTACAGGAGTTGTGGATTCCCGGGGTTTTTTAGCAGTAATCCAAGGTACAAGGACTCACAACTGAGGTACATGATTGGGAGATAGTACATCAATTTATCCATCATGGAAAATTCCAAAAATCCCCGCCTTCTCCTATTATCATTCTCCGCTTCTTGTTCGATCCCATTCTTTCGAAAGATCTCATTGAAAACGATGACAAATGTTTGGGGGCGCTGAAGAAAGGACATGAAAGACCATGAAATGTACGTTCCAAGAGCCAGGGAACTCACAAAATTAATGAAGAAACGATCCGTCATTAATTCGTCTTGTGTCATGGACCGAAGAGACTGGATAAGACAGAATGTTGTGTGACTCCATTACATTAAACCAAGGATAAAGAGGAATTTATAAACCAGTTCTCTCCACCATGGAGACTGTCGGATTGTCAGATTTCCCTCCAAAAACTCAAAAGGAATGAAATTAATTTTAATGAGGTAGTTAATGGCAGAAAAATTTATGTGATTTTGAATTGCATTCAACATTTCCCCAAAAAATTATGAGTAGTCACAACATGTTTAAAAAATTCTAAATTTTTTTACACAGGAATCCTGTGACAGGATCATTGTTCAACAAACATGAAATGTTGGCGGTCAAAATTAGTGTCGAGTTTGTGGATTGTGTGAGCATTTAATACGATGAAAATTCAACAGAAAATGAACATAATACTCCTTACGAAAAAAAAGTAAAAATGCACAGTATTATTTGGCCAAATATTTTTTTTGGCAACTTTACATAAACGTTCGTACACTGTATTGTGTTGTATTAATTCCCTTTTAGTCTCATACGTGGCAGGGTCGATTTTCTGAAAATGGAAAGAAGGTCAGTTTGAGGGGAAGAATGGACAGTCAATTGACGTCATTCCTCTGTAAGTTACAGACTGCAACCCATCAACATTTAAAACACTGAAGAGGATTTTGTGTAAGTACGAACATTACAACTGTCCAACTCCATACTAAAAACATTTAGTGACTACATTTCAGTCCTCAGAATTTCAGAATAAACAATTTTACGATTTTTATAGGCTGTCACTCAAATTCCTGTCCCCTCCATTTGATGCCTTTCGACTCATGAGAGAGACACTGGCCAAAAGTTGTGTCACACAACTTGTGTGACTTCTACTCTTGTTGAGAATACTTTTTCATATATAGTCAACTCGTCAAAATGAACAAAAGATCTCATGTATCTATGGCATCAAAATGGACTGAAATAATTTTTTACAAAAATGTTTATATCCAATAAAATGAATGTCAAACTGACTTTCAATTTCAAAGTTTCAAATGGCACTAAGTTTTTGGTATGAAAGCACTAGCCCCTCATTTACCTTATGATGTCATGCAATTTTGAATCTGTAAGATCCATCTGACCATTGCAGACTCCTCAATGAGGAAGATCTTTGTAGACTAGTTTTAGGAAGTATGGGAGGGGATGTGCAAAATCCTGAGAACTGTGCGAGTTGAGCTGTCAAAAACTTTTACCAGGATGTACAAATCTATGAGAGGAATCTACAAAAAAATCGAGCTTGACTCGGAAGGAGAAGAATCCTTCCAAGTAATTACTAGATGAATACCTTTGGAGGCTCAATTTTTACGCTTCCGTTATATAACTCTCCCAAAAGACAGTGAGTCATGAATGCATCCAAAATATCAAGCCATCATTTTAAGCTTAAAACTTTCAAGTTTTTGTACTGCAACTTGACAACAGTTGGGTTGTCGGTTGTCCAGTCTTTTCGCAGTTCTATGTCCTTGAAGCCTTGAACTATATTATGGAATTGTGATTGACCAATAGTCAATGACCATCATTTTGTACGAGCAGTTCCACAACCGGACACCTTTTATTTTTAAAATTATGCATGTCCATGTCACGAATTCATGGACACCGCAATTGGTTGAAATGTCAGTAAATACACCTAAGAACAGACTCTGAGCTTTTCCTGACAAAAATCGGTCACAGTTTCTGGCGAAAACTGCACATTTAGTATCAAAACAAAAATGGAAAGGGGGTAATAATTAGGCAATGATTGCAGACGACTGAAATGATGGATGGACGCGGTTGGGATTCAAATTGTGTTTGTAGAAAGAGATAAACATTAAACTTAATCAACGGATTGAAAGTGATGCGTTGAAAATATTAATTGCCAAGCTTTTAGGTTTGTAATGACAACTAATCACATATTATTCACGATGGACGCTACTACTGTATGCCTGTGTTTGAAGGGAGTACTTTCAAAATGAAGGCGACACTCCTTGACTAGTATGTTCGACGTGGGAAAGGATCTACAACTTTGTTTTCAAAAATCATGAAAGAACAGATCCACATTCTTGTCTCCGCTTTTGAGTTATCAAAAATATTACTAATATTATATTAGTTACACGATCAGGGGCAAAGTCAAAGTCTCTACTAGTACAAAAAAATTGTGAAGGAGGAAAATTTTTTTGACATTGCGTAATTGACAAGCATTAGATAAAATGGAATTTTGGTTTGACGGAGGAGCATGGCAGATTTGGACAAAATTTTAAACCCAAAACAGAAAGTGCACCCACAAACGATTAGTAATGTAAAGTATAATAACATGTAATCGTAAAATGACTTTTTCATCATTAGTTCGGGCTCAAAAGTTAATTAATTCTTCATCACTGATTTTTAAAAACTTTAATAAAATAGTTCACGTGTGTGTCAGCGAGAAGTGTCAATGTATGAATATAGGGCACTGGATAGTGACGTTTAAATGCTACATGAAATTTTTTGTGGCTCCTTGATTGCACACCTCTGCTTTGATTGTGTGTCACTTTGGTGATGTGTTCTTCCTACGGAACACAAGTTACATAGGAAGGACAGTCTTTCTAACAGTGTTCTTCCTACGTAACCTTAGTGAATTACTGTCGATTCTTCTGACAGGACATGGTTAGGTTCTGACGAATTGAAAGAAAGTGGACAATGAATCCAAAATGTCAAGAGTCATAAAGTTCGTACATATTGTTGTAAATGTAGTGGCTCAGCCATTCTGGCTGGTTCTTCTTGGAGTAAATGGAACAAAATTCTGATAAAACTCCAACAAAATAGTCCATCTCTGAAATACTGAGGGACATTAAAACCATGAAGGACTTACTCGAAGCTGTAAATAAAAATGTTGAGTAAAAAATCAGTTCAAGTGTACGGCCAGTTTATGAACTTTGGCTCCACCTTCCGTCTCATCCCTTACTCATTTTCTAGCATACTGGATACATTTTGTTTTAACTCCTCCCGCCTCTCTTGGTTTCAATTTTGTGGGTTTGTCTTCATTGCCTTTCTGTACTGCTTGTATCTTGTAGTACGTGTTGTGCAGACTATGCCTGATGACACTGTTGACATGGTACAGAAGGTCAATGTCTTCAACATGGCTATAGTTTACATGGCTCTGCTGGCACCACATTGGGTCACGTTGGGAGACTACGGTCATCATCACAATCTCATCAATTCTTACCTCACCACTTCGTTCAGGCTAACCAGTAAATTAGTAGAACGTTCGACAGTTAATTTTACATTGCACACAAAGTAAAAATTGTTGTGTGTGTGTGTTTTTAAGCTTACTTACTTATTTTACCAGATCAACTTGGCCTAAAGCGTGAAACGGAGGACGGTGCAATTTCGGGGAAAATTAAAGCCAACATCCTGTTCCTCTCGTTCCTCACACTTTCCCGCTCTCTCGGCGTTTTCTTCAAACCAGGGTCCAAAGAGTTGGTCACGTCTCTCGCGTCCAATCCATCGGCTTTGAAATTTTCAACAAAAGTCATGGCAGCCTCTCTCCATTTTCTAATTACAGGTTTCAACCTGTATTCATATTTCTGGTATGGAATCACAGTCTACTCCTACGTCAGCGCCGTGGTGTCAATCGTCAGACAATGCCAGTGAGTTTCTTAATAGCACACACATTACATGGGGGTGTGACCTTTTAGTGCAGTCTGGAATGTCACACAGCCAATTGCAATAAAAATCCCTTTATGTTTCCCTCTTCATTTCGTAGGGTTCCTTACGAAGGACTTGGTAACAAACACCAGCAATTGAAGCGACTATCTCTTCACTCCAAAAATACATGCTACAACGAGTTGAGTGTACTCCAACGCCATTTCCAAAGTACCTACGGAATCCTCTCCATCACAATGGAAATAGCTGCTGGTATGACGGCCATAAGTAATCTATTCCTTGGTGTGGTGACCAGCAGCATTCGATTCCTAATCAGTGGTATTTCCTCGATGCTCATAGTACTCATGGTTTTTGACCGTTGTGCAGACATCCATGACCAATCAACCGAAATGCTGAAGAGCTGGAGACGCATGAGTACAAACTCTGCATGGTTTCAAAAATGGCAAAAGTGTACAATGCCCCTAAGTATTACATTGGGTGGTTTCTTCTTTGTCGACAAAGCTTTTGTCCTCACGCTCATCTCGATCATTGTCAATAATTCGACTAGCTTGATTCTGACACATAATGCTCAGTAGCATCCGAAAGGGCACAAAAATGGAATAATCAGGAAATATTTCAATGCTAGGAAAAGTACAAAATTTTATTACAAATTATAATCGCATGTAATAGACGAAGAAGGCAATGCACAGCGAAATCAAGATGAAGAGAGTGATGGAAGCATAGAGGATCGTGAGGGCCCTTCGAAGTCCTGTCCCTCCGCACGACGTTTCCACAAAATGTCGAAGGAACTGCACAAAAATATTTTTGAAAATAATCAATTGATAGAATAAATGTGTGTTGAATTTGTTCGATAAATCTCTTGACCGAGGTCATATTTTTTGACATGCCAAGAACACTTTTGACCTTACCAGTCTGTACGCTGTCACCAAGACAAGTCCTTTGGTATTTGTGTCACAGGAAGCCATTTTGAGACAAACTGAACCGAGGTTGTAGCCCAAGGATCCAATCTCCTTTTCATTGTCTGTTCGAAGGAATGTGAATCGATCTCCTGGTTTTTGTTCCACACGAAATATCTTTTCACTCTTTTCATTTCCTCCCGTTATTTTGGTGCTGAATAGACTAGAACCGTTTATAGTCCCAAGAGGAATGTCACCACTCGTGACTACAATTCCCTGCAAGCAATTTGATGTCGAAACTTAGTGTCATCAAAATCTTTAGTGTTTCGAATAAAAAGACGGTGTGGTACGAAAAATCGTTTTTATACCCCATTCCTTTCGACACAGTGTAAGAGAATATTTCCAGCACAGTCTGTAAACTTGGTTTGTCTCCCAATCGAAACATTCAGTCTCAATCTTTGTCGAGGTGTGTCAATCACGGAAAGAATTCGATGCCCATTCCCATCCAGAATTGGGAGTACGATGGATTTCCAACCAAAAATCCCTACAAAAAGTCAACGAACATTAATAAAAACATTTTGAATAAATCAAAACTTTTTACTCATCTCCAGTTACCAACCTCATCAACAATTTTGGTTCATTCAGAAAGTCGACATTTCGATAATTTAATAAATTAAGCTTATAAAACTGTTAATTTTTTGAATAAATGTGCAAATCACCAACTGAATCTGTTTGTAGAAAGAGTAGTTGCTCCGTTTTCCCCAAAATTTGACTCAAACTTTTCAATGGCGTTGTCATTGGGGTCAATTGGATTGTTTTGGACGGTTGTGCTTCTGTCCGTTCTATTTCCATGTCAGATTTTAATCCAAGTTCCGACTCCGGCTCAAGAACTACTCCGAGGTCGACACTACTCGAACAAATTGAGACGGAGGTGTACTCCTTGTCAGTAGAGGAGGAGGAACTGGAGGATTCAGTCATGACATTTTCAATTATTTCCTCCTCCACAGGAATCTGCTTTTCGAATTCCATTGTTTTCTTTCAATTCTTTCCAGTGACTAAAATCCTGTATTGAATATCCCGAGTTTGCGACAGCCTGTAGCCTACAGGAGAAGTTGGCACAATAATTTTTTATTGTGACTATAGAAAGGAATTTCGAACAAGAAACTGAAGAGGAGAGACTGCAAGTTTATTCATGGAACCAGTGGAAAGCACAAATTCTGCTTGAATTTGAATTGATAAGAGAATTTTTGGCCCGAACAGAACAAAATTTAATAGTGAAAGGAAAGAAGACAAAGTTGGGATTAACGACTTTTTGAATGGAGGATTGCACATTTTAATATTGAATTTGGACAGACAAGGCTAAGCCTTGTCAATACGGAAATGGTTTTTAATTTTGGGACGAGATGAGGAAAACGAAGATAAGAAAATTGAGAAAGTACAGCAAAGGGTTCGGTATGGTTGATAATGAGTCAGTGCGAATACTCATATTTCTGTTTGTTCAGCAGGCACACATACACACAACTGCGTATTTTGTAATACTATGCAAATTCATTTCCTGACCCATCCTTTTTACTCTCGCGATATTAACGTCAAGCTGCAAACTTGAACTTTGCAAAAAGTCTGTTTTCTCCTCCCAGTCCTCCCACATCTGTTTGCTTTCCATAAGGTTGAAACAACGCTTGGATATTGGAAAATATAACGTTTAATGAAGAGTCAGACTCATCTTTTACAGAAGGGATGCGTCACACTCATGTGTGTGTGGTTAATCTGTACTCTTGATTTTGCGAGCATAAGAAAGTCCACGTGGATCATTTTGCCAGGGTTTCTTTTGCATCTGACCAGTTTGGACACTTTTTGGTCAAAACGGTCAATCGGCCAAAAAAGTGGCTCAATGCTCACTGTCGTTGACATACCACTCAAGCCTCACTCAAAACATTTTTTCAAATCTACTTAACTTTAATCTGGACATTGATGAATTCATAATTTGATTGCAATTGTAATTGGTTATGAAGTTTTTTGTCATTTCACATCCAATGAATTGAAATGTGTTCTATGAAAAAATAAAGTTGGCACAAAATCCAATCCAGTATAAATATTTAGTAATTTCACCTCCAATTTCATGGTATTAAAATTTCTGCTAGAATGTGCAAAAATCTCATCCATTCCGTCTTGCTGTTGTTGTTGTCCTTGTCTGCCGTCCTTTCATTTTCAAATGGACAAGAGGAGGAGGGGATGTTCAGAAATCCAATTTTTGATGGGAATTCTGCTGACCCGTCCGCGTGTTTACAAATACCACAGTGGAAATGGCACCATTAAACTTTTTTGTGAATTTTCGACCATGGAATGACTCAGTCAGACGTAAAAAGTG
>WJFB01003215.1:0-14227 GCA_009870185.1 Pygmarrhopalites habei | reverse complement strand
AAGTGTCTGGAGTTAGATGGAGCACACATTTTCAAATAATTTTAATGTCACATTTGGGGCCTCAATTGGTTATTTTTCATGTTAAATATGCAATAAATATTTTCAATGACAATATTTTTCAAGAACCAGTCATCACCAATACTTCACTTTTCCTGTGCCAGCTGGTCACGTGGGCCCAGACTTGTGCTATACACTGTATTTCATTGACCGACACCACTGACCAATCGTCATTCTGAAGAAATCCGCAGGCTCGGCAGTACTTCTTCCCCATTGATTAAATAACAGTAGTTGTTATTGAAAAGAAAAATACACATCTTTTGAATCTTTTTTTTTTGAAAGCTTTTAATCTTTAAAATGTAAAATTATTTGCTTAGCAATGCCAATAAGTTGCCAAACACATAAGTTAAATACTGCATGTATTTCTGAAATGGATTATAAATAATGTTGAATGAGAGTAATTTAATTCAAACTTACATGTCATACACACATACTAGTAAGTAATTCGTAGTATGTAGTAGATTAGAGTAGTAGTAAAATATGCTGTGTCAAACCCTTGTGGTCATATTAAATTAAATGTATGCAGACCAATTATATTTTCCTTGTCATTACTTGGTCACATATTCCAGAGTATTGAATGACGATGACGGTAAATCATAATAACATCGTTTCCTGTTATGTATCATAATAACCACAAGAGAAAAACACATACACTCCATTTTGATATGAATGTGATGGGCATTCAATTTACGACCTCCTCCCCTCCCCTCGTGTCAATGGGACAACTTGTTTTCGTCAACTGGTAGTGTAATAATTGGTGTTCACTGACAAATTAACATTCAATTATGATGATGAAAACGTGGAAGTTTTTTTTTGAAAAACAACTGGGGGGAGTAATAAAAAAATCATGCTCAAGTCAAAACATGTTCTACGTAACCCCTGTGCAAAGCACATACATATATTGTAAGTACCTATATCATACAATGCAAAAAATAATGTCGTCTTTTGCACACTACAAGTACCATGTCTTGATTTCATTATGTGAGTTTACAGTTATTAAAATGTGTCAACGTCACAGTCTTATTAAAAAGACGTAGTATCAATTCCTCCTCCTCCTCCTCTGGAAACAAAGAAATGAAGATTCAAGCACTTTTTCCTCAGTGGGACCTCAATCTATAAACAGAGTTTTGTTTGTTTCAAAACTCTAATTTTAGAGTTTTTAACGTTTTAACGTTTTTGATGCTCCTCGTCAGGTCATTCAAGTTGAGCTTTTATGTAAGTATATATGAATGCAATATGTATATCTTGGAGCTGACGTCTTTTGTCATTAAAATATTACAATTCCATGAATGAGACCCCCGAGACACTCATCTTTTTCTTTCTCTCTCTCTCTCTCTTTCTTTCAGCCACGATAAAACGTCAGAATGCCTTCAACATTATTGGTTTACTATTGATAATTTTTATAGAGTAAAAAAATTCAAAGTTGATTTCACATAAACCTCAGACTACTCGGATACTTGTGTGCATTATGCATTCCCTGTGTCAATTATCATCGACTGATAATATCCTCCGTTTTGTTTTTAGTCCAAACTAAATTATTGATCATGATTCCAGTGCACAAAACACTTTTAAAGATTGATTTAAGTTGTTTATAACCACACATTATCTCAAAAAACAATTTTTTTACTGTATTACCTCTCCTATTACATGAGAGAGACAATAGTAGACAATAGTAATCAAAAACTTTTATGACACAAAATGCATCCAAAACCAATAATGCTTTCCACACTACAAAAGTTACATATTTAGTCAATTTGTTTCTTTTCCTTCATTTCAATTTTTTTACTGGAAAGATTCACTTAGCCAATGACTATCATGATTTGTGGGGACCACTGGATTATTTCATAAGTCATAAATACGACTGTGTCATTGTTGTGAACTTTATCACACCTTCAATCTTAATGCAATACTCATTTAGAATGCACATCCTGAGGGCATTTTGTAGCAAATGGCAGTTCATGTACTGAAAAAATTCGACCAAGTGACCAGGTCAAATCGTTACGACCACGATGAAAACTTGTTAGTCAGTTTTTTTGGTGTATTTTGTCCCATGACCCGAGCTGCCGAGTGTAGTAGTAGCCAGACAAATTTCCTCTAATAATCCATTAACGATTGACTTCCAAGTCAACCAAAGTTTACCTGCATTCTCTCAATCCAAATCTTCCTTTGAAGATTTATGGTTCGAGACATGTTTAACTCGAAACTAATCTTATGGAACATAATTTTCATTTCAGACCATCATGAGCTCCTCCATGACATGCAGAGACGAGAAAATCAATTTAGATATTAGTATGTATACATTTTTTTGCCTCCTTCCAATGTGAATGTGAATTTAATACATGCTGTTTAATTTTATCGCCATACCTCATCATATCACTCTTCAGTCTCTCTCCTCAGTTACACTCATTGCCATACTTAATTGACCACATAATTCCTCACCATACATTTACTACCATACATATATTATGTATGAGACTAGGAATGGAAGTCACGAATGAACAACCAAATGTGTTTGTTGTGTGTATAATTGTTAAAGACAAAAAAATATAAACATGATTATTATTATAGTTGAGAAAAACTGACTTTCCTTTTTAGACAAAGTAATATAAAATAAGTAATGTTCGTTCAAATATTATGTAGTCTCCGTATATTGTACATTTTTTATGGATTGAAAAGACTTTCCAGCCCAGTCTCTCTCTCTAACCACAATTTACAATTTAGTGAATCACAAAAGAGACGGTCTTCAAATAATTGTATCTGTACTCCCCACATAAATTTTCATTTTTGTATTGCATTAAACAGCTGGTCTGATGACAGAGTCTGTGCAAGTCACACACACACAAAATGACAATTAAATTGGATATTTATATTGTACAACCACTTTGGTTACATTCGTAATATAAATATATAACAAATTGATAATCACACACACACTCACTCTCTCTTCCTCTCTTTCTCTCTCGTGACTCATTTCTGGACGGTTTTTGGCTGGAGGACACATGCAGCGTCCCATCCGCTTCTGCCATTTAGGACCTGACAATATTTATTATGAAAAATTAGTATGGAACATATTACACACACACACGTGTATGTGTGTACAAAGGAGATGGGGTACTATTGTATCCATCCATGCTGAGGGAGAATCATCCTTCATGATGCGATAGTGTAGGACTTGGACTTGACTGTTAGTTTTTTTGTGTACAAACTTTAAAGTGTAAAAATCCAAGAAGCTGAAGCTGAGGCTGAGTGATTTGCTTCTTTGTATTCCTCTCGCATTACTCTCTCATCCTCCCTCCTTAAAATTAAAGGAGGAGGAGGATATGACCATCTTAATATTAGATATGGGAATTAAAGGGACTTGGGACTTGTTTTATTTTGTGTGTGTGTGCGCATCAGGTTTCTTCTTCTCACTTAAAAATGCAACGTGGATGCAGGGAAGGAGAGTACAATGGTAGTAGTAGTATATAGTAGTAGTAAATTGCAAGTCGTAAAACTTGTCAAAATAAAATAACAAATGAAAGAGTCCATTGGGCTATTGGCTTCCCCTGGCTTCTTCTTTTTTATCACGTCTCTTCTCTCCTGCCCTTTGTTCTCTCAGCTGAACAGTAGCTTCTGTTCACTCTCTGTACGTTTCAACTTTAATCATTTCCGTATCATAACTTGGATAATTACGCCTGTAATTATTGCATAAAAAATATTCTACTACGAAATTATAAACAAAAGCTTGTTTTCAATTCTAATATGACTAATTCAGGGCAGGGTGGTGTTTTTTTATTTATTAATCTCAGCGATGACTCAGTTCATTAGATTCGTCATACACACACACACACTCGCTCTGCCATTCACTCCCTCCCTCAATTCTCAATTTATCTGTCCAAAAATCACACTCATCAACCTTGTTCAAGTTGGACCTGGTGCAATTTATTTTAAATATACGAAATGAAATCATTCAAATCCCAATCAGTGATGATGATGATGAGGTGGTTCTATTAAAAATCAACAAGTCCATTGTGCGTGTCTTTGTACTTTTGTAGAGAGAGAGATACTCCTAATTTTTTTTTGAGTCAACAACAATTGAGATAAAATAATACATTATCATTACATGTAATAGTGTACACAAGACTTGAGTGAATGGAAGGAGACGAGACAAAACAAATGATTCTCAATTTTTGTCTTTTACTGTGATTTACATTTCTTTCATGCCAGGTATTATGTCCCGGGTAATCCAGTCTGGAGAAACTGGTGGGTTTCAAGGATCAGGACATTACACTGCATGGACACTTTGAGCCTTTTATTATATTACTAAGGGGGGTAGGAAGTGAGGGAGCCAAAATTTTGAGGGCCCAGGGGAAGAGAGACTATAAAAGAAGAGAGATGCTATTAGTCTTTCATACATCCTCTTCATTGTGATAAAAGTCAGACTAACAAACAGTCATAATCATAATGGCACACGTGGCCAGAGTGTCGTCTTGAAAAACTAACCATTATTTCAGTCACCTCCTATACATATGCAGTGTACACATATAGGTAGTACAACTAACCAACCACCACAACCAACACCAGCAAAAACAATCGACAGCCAGGTTTATCCATGTAACTCTACAACAGACACAATGGTAGCCTCAGTCTCATCTCCAGTCTCTCTCTCTGGAAGCGAGCAACAGGCTTTTTCACACAAAAAATGAAAGAAAAAAAAAACAAAGTCCCAGCCAAAGTCAGAGAGAGAGAGAGAAGAGTAGAACATTTACATATTAATACATATGGACTTGTTCTATGAACGTATCTCACCCTTTTTCCTTACGATAAGTCCTGCTGACTAACTAATGGACTGACTCAAGTACTCACTTTCTCTATCCTGAAGAAACTCTTTTTTATTTTTTTCCCCATCCCTCCTCCCTCCATTCTGTATTCTGCATTTGAATTTAAATTCAAAAATCAGTTGTCCATCCCCATCCATTGTAGTACATATCTACGCACACGTCCACACACTCATTTTTTTCTCTCTCTCATCTCCATGCACTTGATCCATTCTCTTTATCTCTTTGTATTTGTAGGTGTACACACACAATTGTGCACATATATTGTGTGTGTATATATATATATATACACGGGAGATACAGGGAAAAGCCTGGAGTTGACTTTTTTCTCTGTATAGGAATCGTGAGTCGTAATTATTTTGTACATATAGCAAATTGTTAATAATAGGATACTGCCGACACTCTCTCTATGGATCCAACTGTTGCACGTGTATATGTACAAAATCCCTCTCTCTCTGTGTGTATGTGTGTGTATATTATTGTATGGGTAAGTGTGTCTGTCTGACAACCAGGGCTTAATCGTATTGTACCGTAAGAGAAATCAGAGCCAGTGTATTGTTGATTGTACAATTTTTTTACCCGAGTACATGTAGAATTGTACTATAGACATTAGGTATAGTGTATCTTCTCCATTATATGAGGATGGACGGAGGAAAACAGTGCGTGTATTGTGTATATTATATAATACTTATATTGTCATGTTAAATAGGAAGAGAGAGAGAGAGACTCAACTTCCAGACTTGCAGGCTGCAACAATAACAAGTACCTCGACTCTGCACGGATGGTCCAAGAACCTTCGTAGAGTGAACGAAAGGAGGATCTCTGTGTAATTTAAAGTGAGAATGATACGAAGGGACGATGGAGAGAGAGAGAGACTGCAAGTTTATGCTGATGTATTAAAGTTTTTTACTACAACTTTACTACTACAGTACTACGCACTACGTGAACGACAGAACTCAAACTGTTCAGAGTGTGTCGAAAGGATTGTTCCATTTTCTCTGTAATTTTATTCAAAATTATGACACACACTTTTTTCCTTAATATTTGAAACCCGGAACTTTGTCATCCAATCCTTGTTTTGATTTTGGGATGAAAAGTCAAATCTACAAATCAATTAATGTGGATGAGTAAATAGAAAACTTTTCATGATTTTTTAAGATCTGATTCAATTTTGTCATCACATCGTCCAGTCCAATTTCAAATACATCATTTTGTAAGCTATTATGATGGTTTGTTCGTGAGCAGGTTGTTGTTGTAAATAAAGTTGAACTGAGAAAAAGGGAGAGACTTGTGCTTTTTTCAATTGAAAAGGAGGAGAGAGCCTATTTTTTACACTTTTCAGAGTCCACACGCAGGGCTCCTCTCTCCAATTTTAAGCTCCACATTTATTACAGCCACATATAATCGTGTGTTGGACAAAGTACCACAGTCTCATTATATATCCACACAACACACACACACATCATCCAGTCCTATTATTGTGGCAGTGTGAAGGAAGAGGCTTACAACAACAGAGAGTGAGTGTGTGTGTGTATGCTGGAAGTCTAAACTTTGCTGAGCTGATAAAGTGAAGAGAGTAAAAAATTAAAGAAACAAACTAGGTTCAATTGGATATACATGTGTGTATTGTAATATCAATGCTAAAATACAGGTTAACTATATATACAATATATAAGAGGGAGAGAGAGGGGGAGTACAACATAGAGAGTCAAGACTAAGTCTGTACAACTTGCAATTACGTTCCTCCAAGCAGCTCTTAACTACAGTAGAAAGAGGAGTCGAAGGAGGAGGAGGAAAGTCAGTCCTGATGAATATAGAGTGGCAGAGAGACAGAGAGAGAGAAAGAGTGAAGGAGTGCGGGTACGATCATTTGGTTCCTCCAAAAAAATTGTATAATACTCTATATATACACGTTACACAGAAGAGAGGGAGAGAGAGATAGACAGGACTGGGTTTTGAACATGCGAAGATTGAAATCAGCAGCAGCGTCTCTTTATCTTTTTTCTTTTGACTTTTTCACGGGTCCAGTCAGCTAGCAGCGAGAGACAGAGAGAGAGAGAGGCTAGTCAGTTGAGAGTTTTTTTTAATCTTCAACGATGGATGAACAGCTTGACTCGAACGATGGGATGATGTTGGTAGGAAAAACTATTATATTATTAAAGTGTACGGAGAATGAAACTGCATCTTTTTTGGCTTAATCTTTCGCTTGGCTTCCTGTTTTGTTTTCTTTTGATCTCGTTATTAAAGCTTCTACTACTACGTACTTCATCTTCTCTCTCTCCCTCTCTCTCTTTCTTGACTGCTGTGTAGTGTGTGTGTATGTTGTATTGTTGGTTTGGTGGGACTAAAACCTCTCCTCATCCTCGTTAACTTTTCCCATCATAAATATAAACATAATATTATCATCCTAAATAGACTTTTTTCTCACCCCCTCCTCTCCTCCTTTTATTCCCCTCATCTACATAATTTTTTGATTCAATTAAAATGTACAGTTTGTGAAAACAGGTAGATTTTAAGAGCTCATTCCTCTTTCAAGTATTTAGGTAGTTTTACTAGTTTGCCATATTCTGCCATTACTCTGCCATTAGAAAGAGAACAAAAATTTTGTCCTGTCGAAAGATATGGAGTGAGGATTAGGTGACTAATGATGTGTAGAGGAGGGAGAGAGGAGAAAATGATTTTTCAGTACCTACCCATGTATAACTACATTCTTAATACAGTAGCAATTAGTAATGATGAAACAGTTAGAAGAAAGAGAGAGAGTCCACATGAGATACCACAATTACCACCTCACTTTTCTATTCATTTAATTTCAATGTCCTTTCTCTCTCCTCCATTTTCCTTCGTTCTGTGTCTCCCTGACATGGCTTGCCATTATCTTTTTTTCCTCCTGTATTCTAAAGTCTGTGTAAGGTGTAATGTAGAGAAATGTGGAGGAGGAGAAACAAACACAGAAGTCATGGCATGGTGTGGCGTGTGTACATATTTAATTGTATGGTGTGTACATACATTTTTTCCAGCTCATTTTAGATACGGGAATGAATTTTCTTCCAGCTACTCGGCTCTACTCTATTCTCCATTTGGTGTATTGTAGGAGGGAAGCCGGGGTTTCGGCTCTGGAACATTCTGAAGAAAAGCAGGAGGAGGAGGAGGTGAAATGAAATAAGAAAAATCTAATCTAATGGAACAATGAATTAACAAAATCAAGTGGATGCCATTCAACGAACGAAACACACGGCATGGCTCACAACTTATCTTTAAATAATATCCACTGTCTAAACAATGTCTTGTGTGTTGACTTCTACTGAGCTGAAATTACTTACTTGTTGTTCTCTCTTGTTGACTACGAATCCAGATTTTCCATTGTACAGCCTGTAGGTAACACTCACAACACAAAGCAGACTCGTACATAAAGTTTATTTTGAAAAAAAACCCAAATATTTACACACACACACAAATAAACTATTAAATACCCTCAAATATTCAACATAATTTATAGCTAACTTCCTTGAATTACAAAAATTGTCATATTTCATTAATGTCTCCTTGTAATGGGGTGGCAGGCAGACTGACTACACACATCGTCATCGTCATCCTTCTCCTGTAATGTTGTCCTGTAATTAAGAAAACAGGATGAGTTGGATGACACACACTCATATTGTACGTCACACGCGTAATATAAATATTATAATGATATAAATCCGCCTCGTGCACAATAAATTACAAGTTTGTCAACGAGACGGAATGAACTTGACAAGAACAAAAATGTACTTGATCAGACAGAACATCGGAAGGAAAAAATTGGTTCATTTTACTCTCTTTTTCTCTCTCCCTCTCAAAAACTGAGCTATGAAACTCTTGTAATTGTGTAGACTGATGATTCGGATTTTTCAACACTTATTTTCTCAGGCTGTATAATTTTATACAGGGTTTTTCTCAAGTCATGGGTAACACATGTAGACTGAGAAAAAGGAGAGAGAGAGAGAAAGACATGTGCTCCTTTTATACATGCAATAAATTTCTGTGTCATGAAAACCGAGGACATATTATCCTCCAACTTGCAACTTACACTTACTTACACACACACACACGTACAGCCACATTGGGAAATTATATACGAAGGGAGTATCACACAAGTAAGCTCATCGATACATAAGGTTCCCTCCACACTAATTTCGCTCACCTAATCATCCCCCCTTTTGAAATATTAATACAGTGACAACATGTAGGTCAGAAACTGGTTGTTTTGTTCAAAGTGTCTTTTTTTGAATTGCGGGTTTTTTCTTCTCTGTGTCTTCAGTTTGGGTGTGTGTGTGTGTCGTCTATATATATCTCAAATTTCCTTTTTGAAGGACTCTTTTCTTCCCTTCTTTGACATTTTTATACATGTTTAGGGGAGAAAGGGTTATATGGTCCCATGTGTGTCTCCTCCTCCTCCTTGTGTGTGCGTGTGTGTGTCTTGGAGATAAAGATGGAGAAAATGGATAAAAATGAATTTACTCGCCTGACAGTGTTTGTCCTCATATTGTTGTTGTGTGTGTCTCATATGTACAAAAATTGGGGGGAAGGAAGGATGGTGGTGATATGTTGAACGTGTGTGCCTGATTGAATCCCTGCCTGGTTTGTTTTGTATGGAGAACTGAAACTAAAGCTCTCTGTGCACATGTACAAACTGAAAACCACGTTACCAACACACACACACACACACACACACACACAATGCACTGTGCACTGGCCTATGGGTACACAGTACACACACACACGAAAAAGTTGATGGGATGGTGATGTGGAGGGAGAGAGAGAGTAAAGTGTATTTAAGTACTAGTATAACACAAGTGTATGGTCATTAAAGTAGTGAAGGTACATGTTCGTGTGTATGTGTGTGTTGTGTCGACTTGAAGTCTACCGTTTTAGGTGAGACGAAAAAGATATGAGATGCACTTTTTATGGGTCTCTACATGAAGTCCAGCCTTTTTTCATTGCCTCTCTTTCCCTCTCCTCTCCTCTTGTTGTTGTGGCTCCTCTTCTCGTCCATCATTCATCTCTCTCTCTTTCCCTCTCTTTACATCCTCTATAATATTAGTGTGGCTAGGAGAACTCCTAGCTGCTCCTCCACACACACACACACATGAAACTCTAATACGCCTTGTTCTACTCATGAATATCTATACAGACACACACACCCCACCACCACCGATTCATACAAATGTACATTTAGACCTCTCTCCCTCTCTCTCTGAACACTCCAGACTAATAATATTCAAGATAAATGTAGTAAATGTGTGTATTCATGTTCGTATTTATCATTAGCTCCAGACTTACTCTCCATACATGCTGCTTTATAATAGCAATATATAAACCTTCCTTCTCCCTTCCTTTTACATTTTGATTGGTCTTTCGCCTCTCCCTCACTCTCCACACAGTCCGTGTAGAGTGTACAATATATTTTTATATGTGCCCCACTACAATTTAACTTTGCAGTTCGGATTCCAGTATAATTCTACACACACACACCCACCCCTCATATATATTATGATGATGGTGTGGAGTGTGAAGGACTGTAAAAACCATGTTCGAAAAAAAGCAATACACACTACATACAAGAGAGAGAGTGTGTGTGTGGAAGAAGTGCACGCTGCTGACTGCTGCCTGCCTCTTTTTTCCTCTCCTCCTTTCTAATCGTAAGCTTTTGCTCCTCTCTCTCTCTCGTCCTGGATGGAGTTTGAGAGAAGATAAAATAGACTCATTCATTCGATACACTTTTTATATTAAACTTTAAACTTACGCATTTGCTTTTGCTTTTCCTCTTTTTGCCTTTGATGCTCAATTTACAACACTCCCTCGCCTTCCCTGTAGACTTGTGTGTGTATATGCTTATGTGTGTGTGTACTGGTGTGGACACAGTCGGACTTCATTTTCCATGTTCATACGACGATCACGTACTCCTCTCTTTTCTCTCTCTCTACTTCATACAGTTAAGCACACACAAATACACACACACATGAGAGTGGTCCCTCTCATGGCCTACCTCCTACATATATTATTATAATACAGTATAATATAAATATATTATGAAACATCCTTTTCGATTCAGATTTTCAGACTTGAATTTTCCAAACACACTCACAAAGGTCTTATCCTTACTTGTATACTTTTTTTCCGAGTATCCTCCTTATGTACATATCATACACACAAATGTGTATAGTCGTCGTGATTCCTCTCTGCCCAGTACTCAAACACCAGACGCTTTTACATGGTAAATGTACGTTTGAGAGAGAGAGAGGGACGAGAGTGATGATACTGGTAAATGCTGAGCTTTCATTTCATCTACATTAGAAAGATTATGATTACCCCTCTCTCTCTCCTCTCATATGCATGTAACTTTCCTCGTCCTTCTACTTATCGGTAAACATAAGGAGGAGGACGTATATCCATGGACGTCATTGTGTGTGTAGTTTTGTGCTTCTTCTCGTCCATCTTCCTTACCCTTTTTTGAGAAAAAAAAAGTTTAAACACCATGTTCATACATTGAAAAATAATATAAACATTAAACGTTAATCTTTAACTTGTCAATGTTCATACATATGGCTAAACGTTTCCTATGTTCTTCAACTCTGTCTCTCTGTCTCTCTACAGTTATAAAGGTTTAAGGTCTCCTCTACATGTATTTACAGTGCACGTATTATATTTTTTACAATTCCCAATCTCTTTCTTCGTACGCCTTCAAACACTACAAGCTGAGACGGATATATTACAAATGTGTTTGTAATGTGCGTGTGTGTGTTTATTCTAGCTCATAGTATAAAATAAAGCAGTCAAAAAATTTAAAACTCTCCTTTGCTCAGCTCATCCTCACTTTTCAGTTATCGTCATCTTCATTTTTTCTTTCTCCTCAGTCTCTCAAGTCCTCTTTCTTGGGATAGAGGAGAAGAGTGGCTTCGTGTGATTATAATAGCGTGTGTGTGTGTGTGTGTGTGTGAAAGAGAGAGATATGTGTGACTTGGTCTTGGGACTAGACCGGTATCACACACATTTGTATTATAATAATCATGATGATTCCACTGGCCGTCATCATCATCAGGAGAGAGAGAGAGGTTCTAGTCTGAATGGCCCTGGTCCTCCTCTCCTCCTCCTCCTTCAAGATGAAGACACGGAGAGAGAGAGAGACGAGAAAAAATGATGCAGACACAGACTCACATACGCTCCTTTCAGGTCTCAAAAACTGTCGAACGTCAAGCGCGTGGAGGGAGAGGACTAGCACACACACACACGTATACACTCGTAGTAAAAGTATCTTCATAAAGCACACTATGTGCATATATTATTATCACCATTAAAAGTATACAATTCGGGTTTTCTTCTTCTCCTCCTTCCCCTCCATGTCCATGCTGTACCGTGTACAGTGTACACACACGTATGTAAGAAATTTGTTTGACTCATCATATCATAGACAGACAAGAGAGAGAGAGAGATGGGAAGAGGCTACTGTGTGCTCAACAGTGGCTACACACTATAAACTTCTGACTACTGTATAATGGACTCCATTGTAGACAGTGTACTGCGTGTGTGTGTGTAGTAGATAATATTTTTTGGTTTACGAGTTCCACTACATATTATCCTGTACAAGTTTAAAAATTTTTTCAATCGTTCCATATCCATGTCGCCTTCCTCTTATCTTCATCTTTTCTCTCTCTCTCTCTTTCTCTTAGATACGTAGTTTGTTTGAGAATTTCTCAAGACCAACATTTGCTTATGATTACCTTTTGAGAAAATTTATGACAACAGATCCCCTTTGGTCTCTCTTCCTTTATATCTCCTGGACTACACACTAGCCACAGTTGAACCCGAGAGTAGAGAGCAGTGTGTGTGTGTGTGGAAGACACATTTCATTTTTTATCATCCCTGTACAGCTCATCTTCATTGATTATTCGTAATATATATCCTGTGTGTACAAATGTTATATTGTGGTTGTGTATGAAAAGTTTTTGCAAGATGTTCTCCTCCTCCTGTCTATTTATACATTTTTTTGTTTGCTTTTTTTCCATAATAAATTGACAAGTTTTGCAAAAGTGTGCATATATCCTGAGTCTTGTGTGTGTACTCTTGTATGGATGAGGAGAGTGCAAAAATCTTTGGTTATTTAGAATATTTTTTCATCCATTCGCATTCTTCCTTGAGTAGGCCGCCAGTCATCCACCCCTCTGCTTTCTCCACTCAAATCTTTCTCACATAACGCAGCATCCTAGCACACCCTCCCTTCTAGATAACATTATGAAGAGATTTTCCCCACTCACATCCTATATACGCATCAAGGGATGTCACTTCAAAATCCATCATTTAATCAACTATAAATGTATGACTGACTATTTTTGAAGTACTAGACATGTAAAATAAAAATACAATTTTAGTCTAGGTCATATCAACTTGCTAGAAAATAAGAACTATTTTTTCGACAAAAAAACAGTAGTACAATTTTCACAGGAGGAAAAAAAGAGAATAATGAAAATAAACGAGAGTTTTTCTTATGGCCATTTTTTCTGGTAATTTGACGTGAGGATGGAGAGAGAAACTGTTATAATATTTATGATCCCACTTTCTCAACTACTCACACAGAAGCTCAACAAGATACAGTGTAGCCAAGTTAAGAGGAGCCAGAGGAAAAAAAGTTAATGTTCCTTCATTTGTGGGGATACCTTAATTGATGTACATTTTCATGATGTATGCAAAACATACACTACACACACGCACTACATTACGTACGTACATTGTAGTGTAGTGTAGGTAGACGCTCAACTTGTACCCTAGTAAGTCACTCTCTTTTTTCGGACGTCCCAGCCATCCAAACTTTTGAGAGAGTGTTTCTTTATGATGTTGCCCATGTGTGTGTTTGTGTAAAATGCTGTGGAGTGTTAAATCCTAATCACAGTCTCTCTCTCTTCTATCTCTAATCGTCACCTCCAGAAACTCCATAGGCACACACTACACGCAAACACACATTGTGTAGGGATCAGAGGGAAGGTTTGTACTAAGTCACATTTGCTACACCACTACATCCATCCATGGAGAGTATGGAGACGATAAAATGGGAAAAAGCTGGGAAACAATCAACAATCAAAATAAATGCAGAGCATTGACTACAACTGAACCTCGTTTACAAACACACACACATGATGATGGATGCAGCAGCAGGTTACTCTGTCGTTCTTGTGAGTGTGTGTGATAGTAAAGTAGTAAATACAGGGTGATCTAAAGGAAAGTGAACAAAAACCCTTTCCCTGATATGACCATTTGACGTTTCCCTTTCCTTTGTCGGAATTTCGGTGCTGTGTAGTTCTAGGCCAAAAGTTGTCACT
>WJFB01003214.1:0-14227 GCA_009870185.1 Pygmarrhopalites habei | reverse complement strand
ACACACACACACACACACACACACACACACACACTCAGAGAGAGGGAGAGGAGATATTCGTGGTACTCGACAGTTTTTCCTGACTTGAAAATATACTTACATATATGACTGTCTCATTTTACTACACACTCCTCTCTGGAATAGTAAACTCAAGTTGGTCAGCCCCCATTCCTTGTGTGTGTCTCAGTGTATTGGACTCAAAAACTACACCATTTATTGTCCTTTACCATGCCCTACCCTCCACTCAAAAATTCTGTCCACACACAATCCTTACAAGATTCAAATTCCCTTTTGTCTCAACGATATGCTAATTATCTTTGTCCATTCCTAGTTATCCCACCCGGCCGTGCGTGAGGGAAAACAAAAATGAAAATATTTTGTAATACGATGCGGACATTTTTAATATTTTAAACCATGTCTCAACTGACAACCATGAGAATCAAATTTCAGACTAGATTCTTAAAATAAAAATCTAAATCCAATCTTTTTTGAGGGAGAGAATAAAATAGATAGCTTCCTACAGAATGTATTTTTACTAATTTTTACATTTTTGAAAATGAAGAAATTTCACTGATATTTGTACGTGTAGCCATTTATTTTTAACTATTGAATCTGATGTCAGTCTTTGTAGCGAGAAATAAAATGTCAAAAAATTCAGAGAGAGAAAAAACAAAAAGTTGCGAGTGGTTGTGCCAGAAGAGAAAGTTTTTGTATTAAAAATGGCTTTAAAATTTATTCTGAAAACTGTCAATAAACTTCTACTACTTTGTCCCCTATGATTATTTTTTGGAAAAATTAATACAAAATAATGCTTACCTCTAGCCATGGATAACTGGATCGTTCTCCAAACGTATAATTCTTCCTGCTTAATAATGTCATCTTCTCTCCAGAGCTCATTCACTGGAAAATTTTTGATTCTCCTTCTCTCGTCTTTGTGTCCTCTGTGTATGTGTCAACCTTATTAAAATAGCCAGAGAAGACTGAACTTTAGTTTTCTCAAATCCAGGTAAAAGTCTTGGGCAGGAGGAGTTGGATGCAAGCTAAGCTGAGTTGACAGTTAATTTACCCCTAAATATTTACATTTAATAAATATTTACATGAAATTTCCATATTCATGATAACCGTATCAAGGGAAAGAGGGAAAGAAAGGATTATATACTGTAAACGACTACAACATACAGTAAAATATTCAGCTGAATGTTAAGAAAAATTATTGGCTATGAATATATGATACTAAACCTTCTTGGTAGTACTAATTACAGAGTATTACAATAATCCATATTTAATTTGAATATTGTGTAGATAATTTTTCTCTTTCAGTTCATTACTCAGTTGAGAAATTATCTCTTGAATGTAAATGTACCTAGTAACTTGTGTGTTACTCGTGCAGAAGTGGAATTTACAAATGGTGGAGCTTAATCTACATTTTCCGAGGAGTACAACATTAATTTTCCCTTCACTCCCAGACGAATCTGGATAAGAATAATTCAAATGACTTTTCCTTCATAAGTTTTAAGGAGGTAGTAGTGACGTGTGTGTGTGGAGAAGGTTCATTTGCAAAAAATCAATAATTCTCAACACTGTTGATTTTACTTATTTAATTTTAGACTTCTTTACTGCAAAACGCTCAACATGGAATTCCTTACGTTTTGTCCTATCCTAGTACTAGACTGTGGAGAGCTTTATTAAACTTTTATGATGGGAAAAACTCCTTTCATTCAGTTTTTATGACGTGAATTTATTTACTCCTTAAATCCTACAACCCCAACTCAAGCTCATAGCTGCGTGTTCAAAATTCACACAGGGGAAAGTTTTCCGGTGAAATTGAATTTTGTTGTTTTGTCGATACAATACATAAATGTCAGACGATTGCTCAAGAAGTAAAAGTTTTTCTCATTTCTCATTCTCCCCAATTTAATATCCAGGATGGTTCTCAAACGACGTGGAATAAATAACAAAAAAATCCAAAAAACCAGTTTTTTCCTGGGTGACAGGTGAATGTCAATGTCCAGTGTGTGTGTGTGAATGACTCATAAATCATGAAATGTTAAACCACATTGAGGAAAAGGGTTTCTATTATTATTTACACTCACAGTTTTTCCATGTGGTTTTGCTACATGTTATGCAGACCTGCATATCAAATGAGAGTACGACACAGTATGACACATTTCCTGCTTGTCTGACCAGCTAAAATGGTGCACTAATCATGCAAATGACACACACTCCTTCTTGACGCATTAAATCAAAATTATTTCCCTTTCACACAAGCACACAAATATTTTGTGACAATTGTGTGTCCTCTCTCTCTCTCTCTTCTTTTCAAAAGTGTTAACAAAGAGATTTAGTGCAGTGTGAGGAATTATTCATCTCAGCAGTAGATTTTTTTGCCTTCTCTTTCTCTTTTTTACTGGGAGAACTTTCAGAATGTTTGTGGGAAATGGTAATTCGGATCCCCTCCTCCTCCTTCTCCTCATAGTGACACTCTGTGTAATGAATTTCCCTTGCCCCATCCACTCTTCATATTTGTCAAAGTCAGACTGTAGGGATGTGGAATTGTCGGACCCGAATTGTTTTTTGGGTCCTGTCACCCTCGATGAGGACATTGCGCCCTCGGTCTTTCGTCAATTATGTCCACAACCGATGGGAAAGTAAGACACGCATAAGTCCTCCACCACTGGATCATAACAAGACACGTGGAATATTCCGATATGTGTCTGTATTTATTTATAATCATTTTTGATAACAAGGATTCAGTCACAGAATTCAGAGTTCGAAATCAATTTCAGATTCCTTTCTCCACACTCTTGTGACATTTACTTGGTTTGTCACAAAAATGCTTTCACCCTCAGTCGCTGTCCAGAGACATTCAATTTTAATCCAATCAAGGAGGAGTGTGTCGAAGCTGACAGTTTCCCCTGCTCGACGTCAGGTAAACGTCATTCCTCCTCTACATATCATTTCCTACTCTTGAGATTGCAAAATTTATAAAAGGAATTAACTTTGATTTGTATGTGCAGACAATAAACTTCCAAACCCTGCTACTCAATCAGACAAACTCTTATTGGATCATTCGAGCCGTCAGAGGAGACCATGGAGAGTTATAGAAGACAAAAGGAATCGATTCATCAGAAAAGTTGACTGTGATAAAGATTACATTGAACCACATCCCAAGTACTGTAATAAATTCCAAGTGTGTTCAAATGGAGTCAAGACAGTTCAAATCTGTGGACCTGGGACAAATTTTGATCCACTCAACAAGGTCAATGTCTCACCTACCTTTTTTTCCTCCTCTGCTTTCTCTTTACATCCTCAATAAATGATGAATCACACATAATTGTATGCTGACCTTCTATCTTTACACAGGTCTGTGACTTTACTTCAAATGTGGATTGTGGAAGTCGCCTGTCCGATTTCGGAACATACGGCTGTGATCCCGGGTTCGACTACCTCACAACCCACCCCGAGAACTGTGCCAAGTTCATTCAATGTGAGAATGGGAAGTTGTACGTTAAAAACTGTGGCCCTGGGACCCTATACAATCCTGAAATAAAGGGTTGTGATTATCCCGCAAATGTTGAGTGTAAAGGGCTCATCTCTCTAGAGCATGACATTGACGTAAATCTGATTCCTCGTCATCAGCAAAGAAACGTCCGACACTCTTCCCGTCTTGATTTGGTCTGCACTCCTGACAGAAACTACATTGCCCCTCATCCAAACTCTTGCACTCAGTTTGTGGAGTGTGAAGACGGGAGATTATTTGTCAAAAGGTATAAATACTTAAAGTGTACACCCTGGGTCACCATACTGATCTTCTTTCTAAAAATTGTTTGTAGATGCGGTCCAGGCACAGCTTACAATCCAAGACTGGCTCAAGTAAAACTATTCTTATTTTTGAACTGCATTTGGGTGCTTGAAATTAATCACATTTTTTTGAAAACAGTGTGACTGGCCAATGAATGTAAGGAGGGCTATCCCCCACTCTTGTGATAAGTACGAACAGTGTGTGAGAGATGATTTTGACCTAAGGTCTTGTCCATGGGGGACTACATTTGACCCTGAGGTGAATAAAATGAGAATTCATTGAAATATTTAAGAGAAGAAATTTAAAATGGATTTAATTCTTGTTCCCCACAGACAATGAGGTGTAGTCAAAATTATGAGTGTCCTCCCACAACCACAACAACAACAACAACGGAAAGAGCGACGACCACAGAGAGAACTACTTCCACAACCACAGAAGATTATGACTATTTCAATTCCAATAATGGAGTTGTGAATCAGGAAAATTAAATTTTACATTAAATCCAGTTTTAGTCTTTTTCAAGGTTGTTGGAAAATCCTCTAAATTTTTCATACAACATGATTTTTAAAAATAAAAGTTCTCGTCATTTTTAATGGCGAGAAGTGGAAATTATTATTATTTCTATTTAATTAACACTGTATCCGGGTTGCTAGGCATTGGAAATTGGTATTCAATGAAGGAAAAGGGAAACTTTCAAGGAGGAAGAGAGGATTTATGATGTACTCGTCATTTCGCCTCTTGGGAAAGTTAACCTTACATCTCTTTGCCCTGACTTCATACAGAAAATTAACTTGTCGAAAAAGTTGTGCTTTTAGGAAGATTAATTACCTTCCTGCGTACACCCATACAGTTTCTTACTACTCTGCACGTGTTCGTGTGTGTGCAGATGTTTAGTTTCACAGCTTTCTTAGGGAGAAATTTTAGAGTCACTTTCTCCATCCATATTTCACAGACGATATCAGATGAATTAAATATTTTCAAATTTCAAGGTCAAGAACAACCTTTTGTGTATTTAGAATAAATATTTTTCATTCCATGTCTTTGCGTTTTAAATTAAATATTATCCTTCCGTTTGACATCTCATTCCATCTTCATTCCTTTTTGTCTCTTGAAAATTGCATGAGGTCAGCCGGGGTCACATCAGATAAACATGAAAGGGATTGAACACGACAACAACTGTTGAGACAAACAGAAAAACATAAAAACAAGTCATAGCCTTGTACTTTTCATGAAAAACATTGCAGAGAAAGTCAACATTTGGCATTTACAGGTTACACACACACGCTCTCGTACTATTGTACACGCAAAGAGAGAGACAGGGTATCCGCCTCACAAAAGTTTCAACGTCCAAAGGGAGTCTATAAAATACACTGATTAAATAATGAATCTGTTCGTATTTCACGGTTACTACTTTCCCCATTTTGGTTCCTCGCACTTATTAAACTGTGGCTTACACACACACACACACACACACACACACACACACACACACACACACACACACACTCAGCTATACACGATGCACAGAGCAGAGAGTAAACCGAGGAATTTACAAAATTACTCGTTAAATTCGAGACGAGAGTAAGTGAGGGAGAGAGAAAGGAGGAGGAAGTTCTGTCTACCTTAAAACAATCCTCACAATTTATGATTCTCCCTTTTTTTATCTTTTACCCACTTTCACTCCATGACTCTTCAGTTTCAGGACCACTTCTGCTTTCTCCTCCTCCACCCATAAAATATTCCAGGTTCAAACCATACGCGAGGAGAATACAATTACTTCCCTTTCTTTCCAGTGGAAAGCAAGAGAAAGCAAATTCTCATCTCTCTCCTTCTTTCTTACTTCCTTAGGATAATGAGTCTCACACACAATCCCAGCACACACACGCATACACGACTCATCCTTTCCTTGGAATTTAGAATTAATTGTGAAGATAATCCAAGCAAGTTAGGGAAGGAGGAGGAGAGATTCGCCCATCATAACTTTACATTTGAACCTGCAATTCCTTTAATTCTAATTTTCACACACACACAATGAAAGACAGAGAATGAATAAAAATTCCAGGATTTCATCCACACTCCTCCCTGCCCTTCTAAATGTTTAATTTACGAGCATCTCCTCAAAGATTTAATTACAGGGTCAACTCTAGAGGGAAAAAATATGAATTGAACAGTTTTGTCACCTTCTGAGAAATTTCTACAAGAATTTTATGACACTTAAATTAAGGTAATTGTTTGTTGGGATGGGTGGAGGAGAAAGATGTGGATTTTGAAGGATAATGACTTCAATTTGAGTGTCTACACATCCATAATGTGGATGCATGAATGTAGTTACTCTTGTCAGACACACACATCCACACAGAGAGAGAAGGGACTTGGAGAAGGTGCTCAAATATTTGGTTAGACCCATTAAATAAAATATTTAAGTAAATTGACCATTTTACAACATAATATGTATGATGAATGTGGAACATGTGTGTCGACTAGTCTTTCTGGTTGGACGGAATACGTCCCTAACTCTATATATAAGTGAAAATCGATCTTTGCTTTGACTCAGTTCAACTCAACTGGATTGTATGTGTGTGAAACCAGGGAGACAGGTAGGAAACAACAAAGGTTACAGTGAAAGTAGTTGTCCACTGGTTTTGCTAGTCTGGACAAAATCAGGAGGTGACAATGTACACACACTCCACATTTGCATGTTTGTGGGGCCACAAAGTGGAATGGACAGTCAAGGGGAATTGTAGTTAAATTTCTAAATAGAAGATTTAAGAGGGAATTGCAATGGAGGAGGATAAAAAGAAAATGAGTGGAGAGGAAGGAGAAGAATTGAAGGAGAAAGGTGTGGACGTGATTGTGGATAATAATTGTGGTCGTATCCCATTAGAGTACAGTGCATCGAGTATCCAAAGGAATTTGATTGCTCTTCTGGATCATCCAGAACCCAAGAGAAATTTCCCCGTCTCCGCATCCCTCGGTTTTATTCACAAGGGAAGTTTCCTCGTCTACCATCTTTCTGGAGTGAATCATAATGTGTCCAATTATTCTCACACTCAGTCTATTCATCTGACTGAATTGATTCGGATGACAACGACATGTCCATCTGCTCTGGCTAATAATAATAGAATCTCGAAAGGGACTGTGATACTCCAGGTATTTAAAGGAATTAACACACCATTTGGCATATGAATGAACTTTTTATTATATTTTGATGAAGGCAAAATGGCTTGACACGCTACATGGGACAGTTCTTCTTTTGGCCTCCATCCATGGGATTTATTTCTTTAGTGATGAAGGGAAACATATTGGGAAGTTTGACAACTCTTTTGGTCTCACTGGCTACTCCAGGGCTTGCTCCTCTGTGGGCGACTCGATTCTTACGGGTGAGTGTCAATAATAATATAGTCCTCTTCTTCTTCTTTTGTTTAGCCAGAGTCTGAAGAAAAGGATTTTAAAATTTATGACTTCTATTTCTCTGGTCTCGGGTGTTGTGTTTTTTATTTTGAATACCCGGCGGGTATAAAACTGATGTGTGACCTCCTGGAGCTTTTTCCTGGAGTGGTGGAAAGCAATTTTGATAATAAAATCTTGTATTGTATTATATTGTACTGTAGGGACTGACAGTGGGGATATCCTTTGTTTTGACTATGACCATGCGACGGGGAATGTGTCCTACTCGTACAGAAAAGAGAAATTGCATTTGAGTTCCATCCAAGACATGAGCAAGTATCAACAGACGGTCGCTTCTGGAGATGCGACTGGAGTTATTAAAGTATGGAGACTCGACGGCTCTGGTATTAAAATATAAGCATGTAGAATGTGTGTGTGTGTGCGTATTAAGTAGTCCAAATATTTGTCAATCTCGAAAAGTAAATACAATTTTATGGGGAAATACAAAGATGAAATATTTTTTGAGGACGTGCGTACCATTCCAATCGATGTGTTGACATTTTCTCCTCCCTTTTTTATTGACCATATTGATAATGGGATAATATTAACTCAATTTCCTTTTCAGATGGGTCTTCAAGTTTATGTACTCCTCCTTCTATGTCCATCGTTGGTGATTTCTTGGCAGCGTAATGTCAAATTTAATTGACTCTCTCACAATTCTTTTTCGAATCCTATAATTCATACATACATGTAGTGTAAAAAATATGTAGAGAAAGTATACAGTACAAATTTGACTTTAAAGGGAGGACTGTGTCACTGGATGTATTTTGTCCGGGAATTTCGTGATTGGTTGTTATTCTTCGGGGACTGTGAGGATTTATGATATTAAAAGTAAGGATATGCAAGTTCTCATCAAGGCTCATTCTCGGTGGATCGTATCTATGGACATGAATCGGAATCGTAAGGATTTCCTATATGTATTTAGAATCGTACTTTCTCATTTTAATAATTTATTCATGTGGTGTAATATGTTCTGTCCAGATACTCTACTCTTGACTGTTTCTGAAGACAACACAGCCAGAATATTCAAGATTCGGGAAAAAGTTGGCGATAAGGTTGTAAATTTTGTCATTTGTGCTAATCCATACTAGTGTGGTTCGCATAAATTAACGTAATGTTGACTTTATTGAATATAGCCAATCAACATGGATGAAATAACAGCCCAACCGAAAATGGCTCACAGTGTCACTGTGAAAAATCAAGTATTGGTCGGAGGTTGTTTTATTGAAAGTAATGGTCGTGTAAGTACTCAAGATATTTACATTTAGCCAGTAAGTATAGTGAGAGAAATACAGAAATTAAATATACTAACGACTTGAAATCATGATTTATTTCCAGGTATTTGCACTCACATCCTATGCAGAGAAACAACTTTTGATATACTCAACCCCAATACTATTGTAAAAGGAGACTTGGACTGTCAAAACGTTTTTATTTTACTCTTTATACTACACTTCCCCATTCTGTGCCCGAGACATAAAGTTTTCACCGAATAATTGAACAAAAGGAAAATTGTTTTTCTTGTATGTCCTGAATAAATTAAGACATCTTTTGAGTGGATTTCTACACAAGATTATTTCTAAACATTTTTTACATAAGTAAATGTTCAGTTCTTTCATTGTTTGGTCATATTCAAACAACTGCTCCTTCTTGAGATAACAATACGGTCTAGTCCAAGATCCATGTCTTCAAACTGGACTCGGTAGGGAAAAAAATGTGTGTGTAATAATGCGAGACGACTGACCAATGAGGAGGATTTGCCCTCCGGGTTAGTAATTAGCATTGCAAATTCATGAGACTCGAAACAATTCGCATTGCAATACAGTACAAACTACACAGGTGTAGTATTCGAAGGTGCTTCTTTGACAGCTATGGACAATTCAACTGAGGAGCGTATTGGTAAAATTTTTAATTAAAATACAAAATTTTGTAAAGATTCTCATACTCTAATCAAGACAAATGACCGTCTCAACTGCGTGTGTATGTTTGTGTGTGTGGGAGGAGTGTGGTCAAATATTGAAGTTTAAAATACAAATTTTATTTTATTTTTCTTGGCTCAAAACTATTAGGCTTTGTCGGTCTGGAGTTGACGAAAGCGAATTCGAAGGTGACATGGCCAGAAATCCCTTTGGATCCCAGTACAGAGACGGCTGTTAACCATATTCTTGAAGTTCATAGGGTAAGTGAATATAATTTGACATGTCAAATTCTGATGGTTGAAAATCTAATATTTACTGAATATTGAATTAAAATGTGTACTAACTAAACAGGCCATCGTGGGGAAGACTGCAGTGAAAGATGAAGAGAATTTGATTCACGTATCCGTTTTTCATGCCAATGGACATGTCACTGTGACCCCTCTTGCTTATCTGACGAAGGGGTCATGTAATCAAGTGGCTTTAAATATTCGATTCAACAGTGCTGTCATGTTTTCTCTCGTTGAAGGGTCGGGACCTGTTCACATTTTAGCCACACATTGCATTGGTAAATTAGTGGTTTTTCTCTAAATTTTTCAGAGTATAACACTGTAAATGGGAAATAAAATTTTTGTGTAATTTAATTAGCACCCTCAAACCTGGACGATGACGACATTGAGGAGGAGGAGGAATTGGAAGAAGATGAGAATGAGTTGAATGGGTATCCTCCAGCTGTGACGGAAAATGATTTTAAAGTGGTATGGCCATTATTTATACAGTGTCATCCTTAGATTATCTTTTATTTCAAAAATTTTTCTTTAAAAACAATGTTGTCAATATAGGCCAAAGTTTTGGGGAATGTTGACGCTGCCTTGGAACCACTAAGGAAGAGGAAAAATATTACGGAGAATGGTCAAGGGGAAAAGAAGCGGAGAATGGCTTCTAACAATGTAAATGATGCTTTTATATGGTTCATTTGATAATTGACATTTCATTATATTATTATGTACTGAGTCTTATGATGATTTTCTGCAGTCAAGCGAGTCGGATGAAGAGCTGAACGATGAATTGGCGAGTGATGTGTAAATTGATACTGGAAGACTCTCTCTCCTCCTGGCAATGCAATCTCCTTTTGTACCTGCATGAATTACTGTAACCGTTTTCATAATTTATTCCTTTTGCTAATTTATTTATGATATTTATAAACTAAAAGTGTTTCAAATTCTTTTTTAAGTATAAAAAAAGTGATAATGTAAGATATTTTGCCAAAAGATATTATGTGGAATAACCTCACATCATGATGTTATATCAATGGAGTTTTCTCTCAATTTCAATTTATTTTCAATGATATTAAATCATATTCTTGAACAAGGAAATAAAATAATACCATTAAATATACATTGAATTGGACGATGACAAGCTCAAATTGTGATATGTGCGTGTACTTACAGATTTCATTATTGATTGTCTTTAACAATTTCATTTCGAATAGTTCCAATATTTTCAATAGAACACTCCACAACATCCCCAATCTGTATTTTTAAATGACATCATTAAAATCTTTTTGTCCAAATACATAAGTAGTTAAAAGTTAATTAGTAAGTGTAATAAGTTCATTAAAATAACCCACCTTAAGAAATCTTGGTGGTTTTTGGAATACACCAACGCCTGGAGGTGTTCCGGTTAGAATAATATCTCCAGGAAGAAGAGTCAAAACTCTAAAGATTGGGAAAAGAAAATTCATGAGTACATCATAGTCATAATGTTAAATATAATGTTCATTAAATGACATAGTATGTTGAAAGTGTAAATTACTTTGACACAAATGACAAGACTGCCTCTACGCGGTGGACCATCTGAGACGTATTACTGCTTTGAACCTATATCAGTGTAATGAAATATGTCCAGTACAAATAGAAATCATTAATATTTAGTAGTCACATTAAAAACTCTTACCACTTGGTCATTCACTCGGCAGCTGGAATAAACAGAAATTTGACAAGTAAGAAAATTGTCTCATGTTAACCAAATCAATTACAATCATTCGTGGGCATCCACGAATATAAATTACCTGATAGCCAAAGTGTGAGGATCTTTTAACTCATCCGTGGTCACCACCTCAGGTCCCAAGGGACAAAATGCTACAAGCAAAAAATGACTGTATCAAAACACCCAAAATCTAAAGAAATGTCCACTTTCTTCACCTTAGAGAAAGCAATGCTTTCAAAGCATTTTCTCAATGGACACTGTCCATTGGACACTGATTTAATTCTAAAAAATTTAATTAATTACCATCCATCGTCTTTCCCAGTAACCACTGTCCTCCGTTTTTATGGAATTGCCAGTCTCTAGCCGAGACATCGTGTGCTACTGTGTAGCCAAAAACGTAGGAGAGAGCTTCACTAACGGGAATATTCTTGGCCTTCTTTCCAATCACAAATGCTAATTCAACTTCCCAATCCAACTCCTATTTAAGGGAAAATGAAGGGTAGAATGAATAGTGTAAGCAAACTTGAGAGTAAAAGTTAAAATTTTATATAGCCATACTTACTTTTGTTAATCCTGGATACGGAATAGAGTCATTAGGTCCCGTGATGGAGCTTGGAAATTTGCTAAAAATGATTGGTTCAACTGGTACAGGCACATTTTGCTCTGAAATGTACAAGAATGGTAGACAAATTATAATTGGGATAATTAATTTTATGAGATAACGTTACTAATATAATATTTCACCCACCAAGGCAATGATCCAAGTAATTCATACCTGGAAAAATGAAATGTAAATTAATGCAATTTCAATAAAATTTTTTGAAAATATGAAATATGAAAAACATTAAGAAAATTTTGTTAAAAACTCATACCAACACAAATTACTTTGTCAGGGGACAAAATTGGCGAAGTTAAAGTCACATCTCCTAATGGAATGCGTTGAGCCTCCTTATTAGCAGAAATCCTGTAATTGCGAGCACGTGGATAATTAAATTTTACTTGAAAAGTTGGTTTTAATAATGAAAAGATCTTTATGGGTTAATAATTACGCTTTAATTCTCTCCAGAACAGCTCCAGCATCGTCGGACCGGAGGACTTCCACCAATGACTTTTGAGAAATCAAATCGGTCAAAGAAATGATTTCCTCCCCGGTTTTCAAACCTAGTTGAACCGCTTTTGAACCCTTTGCAATGTATTGTACAAATCGCATTTTGGAAAAATAATTTTTGTAAAAATGATTAGACCTGAGGAAAAAGACCTGTATCAGCAGATGCTAAAAATAGAGTGATCAAGGTTATAATGTTGCCAACTTATTAAGTTGAGCCGCGTGATATATGAGGACAACTATATAGTTATTTAAATGTGGAGATTTCCAGTTATCCAGGAGATTTATGTGAGAGCGAAGAACATATGCATCAATGAATGGAGTACGTGTGCACACAAGAAAAAGGGATTCAATCGTACTTAACACTTTTATTTGTGTGTTGTATAATCAAACAAAAAAATTTCGAAATTTTGTTCAATCTATTCAGTACAACTACATTTCTTGTTGGCCTTAATAACTAAAACATCATTATTACATATTACTAAACAGCATCCCTCTTCTCCAATTGTTGTTGGAAAAAACAATTACTCCATTACAATTTGAAATTGACTTTTTGACTAATGAAGAAATCTACTTTGCCGGGGCTGGGGCCTTTTTAGGTTTGAAGTAAAAATAAGCCCCAATTAATGCCAGTGACCCTGAAATTGAAGATTTATTTATCATTAATAGTCAAATTCATCCATCAAAATTACATTAAAAAGCTCGAGATGATTTTGAAATGAAATATAAATATCTTACATAGTGTAGCCCTTGCACACTGAATTATAAATTTAAATTGCACAATTTTAGTACATTGTCTACAATTATTTTTCAATCTTATTTCTGTTCAGTAATTATTATGACAAGAAAGAAAAACTTACATTCGCTCTCCCTCTGTTTGTAATCGAATTAAAGTGCTTTTGGAAACCTGAAAAATTATATATGTAGAATTAAAGCATGAAAAATTATTTTGATTCGGATTTTGTAAATTAATTAAAGAGTTAAATATTCGGATAATTAAGTACCCTTTAAGTTTGCAGCCTCTGGAGGATCTGGTTCATGAGACATTTTGGCTTTTTGTTAGACTTGTTCAAAGCCTCTGGGTCAAAATTGTCCGAAATTCGGCCACCCTTCAGACTGCAAAATAAATACTATGGAATTAGTCATAGATAGATTGGGCAAACAATTCGAATTTTTAAAATTCTGAAATTTTTTTTTCTTCGACAACCATTTCATGACCCTTCGACAAGTAGTTCAATTATGTCACCTTTCAATCACCACACCAAGTTACGCATCGTCATTTCTTTGCCCTAAAAACTTGTTGACATTTAATCGCCGGTGGAGTTTAAGCAAGGTAAAATACAGTTTCCGCACATTGTATTCTTGTTGTGTGTCGTGTGTATCCTAACAAAGAATAGACACTGTTATTTTTTGTTTCTACTTTTCAGTCAAAAATTATGGATGAACACGGAATGATGAACCCGGACAATGTCCCAAAAGACATGAGGGTTCCAGTTCCGAACCAACCTATCCCTGCCGACTTGTATATAGACAAAACCTTGGATTTGAACGACATTGGTAAGAAATATCAAGAATACTTTGGACAAACGAAATATGTGTTGATTGACCTGAGTGGAACACTTCACATTGAGAATATTGAAACACCTGGAGCAACTGTTGCATTAAAAAAGTATCCCAAATTTCCTCAATTTTTCTATAATAAAATTTCTATTCGAAACAATGAAATGTTCACTCTCATCAAACAACTTCCTGTTTATTAATACAATGTAATAATTTTTTCAGACTTCGTGAAACTGGGGTCAAAATTCGATTTGTGACAAATACGACAAAAGAATCTAAAAGATTATTATACAATAGACTCTGTGATCTTGGATTTGATCTTGAAATAGATGAAATATTCTCTTCACTGGTTGCGGCTCGTAAGAAGATTGAAGAATTAAGTAAGTGGTTATCAGTCAGATTTCTACT
>WJFB01003213.1:0-14227 GCA_009870185.1 Pygmarrhopalites habei | reverse complement strand
TAGATTAACTGTGACCAAACTCATGATAGTGAGCTTTGACAGTGGCAAATCGTGTCGGGCGGCTTCACCCCCGGGAGGGCGGCTTCGCCCCGTCTGACGGTACGTGTACCTTTCTCTCCCGAATTGTCAACAACAACCAATTTACTACTAATAAACTCCCTTTCTTTACTTCTTTCTCCCTTGCCGCCTCCAAAGATTGTGGAACACTACTATTGCAACAAATACAATGGATAACTAAATTCCTATTTGAACATGGATGAATAGATTCTCATTTGTTTTTTGTGAGGTATTCCAAACTAGATGAGAGTTTTAATGAACCTTGTTATGAGTATTTTGTGAATGAAAAGTACGGAAGAATGACTCGAGAACGTAATGGATGAAGCGAAGTGGATTGAAGTAAGCTATAAAAGTTGATAGCAGTAGTAGAGTGAGCCTAATACCTTCATTTAAAAAATTATTTTTGACAATATGAAATCCTAATTCAACAACATCCTTTGATGTACAACACAGAATAAACATTTGGATAATAAAGTGGGAGTATTTGGATAAACATGATTAAAAAATTTGAAATAATTGTGAAAGTGAACGAAATAATTTGACATGACAAAGATGGTCGTATTCTTAAAAAATTCAATGTATTTTGATTTGATCTTCCATTTTGACAAAAAAATAACGACTACCTGGAAAGAGATCTTAAAGAAAAAGACTACCAGAAATAAATCTTAGATAATTGATTGGAAGTATGAGAAAATTAAATTTCACCGTCAAATGATTGCTCGACTGATTGTCTTTTTTATGCCGGTGTACATATGAACGTACGTGGACAAATTGGACGGTCAAAACAAAACAGAGAAAGAGTTCTCACTCTTCTTTTCCCCAAACTTGAGACGGGTTACAGGAAGAGAATGACAATAGTGACAAAAAAGGGAAGAGAAGAAGAAATTGAATAAGACAGGGGGGAATGATGATTATGTGTGAAGAGGAGTAGGAAAGAGAAGTAGGAATTCCAGGGAAAACACAATAAAAGAGTTTCTCGAATCTCTTCAAAAAAGGGAGAGAGGGAGAGAGAAAGTGAGGGAGAGAGGGATGGATGTGAAAAGTGTAATAATGAGAGACAAATGACCTGTTCTTCCACTTGGCACTCGAGCCTGGAGATAACTCGTTCTTTCTCTCGGACAGCGTTCTCAAGTGTACACAGCTTCTCTTCTTCCCCCATAGCCCAAGATCCAGGAGCATTGGACGTTGCTTCTGATAGCTGCTGTTCCATCACGCGTACCTGCCAAATTTTAAATTAGACATTTTACTCATCACGACTCTCTTTCTCCAGTCAAACCAACTTTGTACATACATATTATACACACCACCTTATAATAATAATACGTACATATATAGCTCACACCAATAGCCATGTAACCAACCATTTCGTACACTGTCTTTTACTCCCATTTAATTAGCACTGATGAATAGACGTGATATTTCCCTGTCAATTTCTCTCTGACTCTCTCCTCATCCTTTCCAAATTACTCCTCCACCCTTTCTCTACTTTCTCGTACGAAAATTCTTGCACTTTCTTCAAAAGAAAAGTCAAAGGAGGGAGGGAGGAGGAGAGCCCTCCGATATTAGACAAATCAACGAGACTCTCCTACATATATAATGGGGGAAGACGAGGAAGGAACACCGGGCCCAAGCAAACAAAAAGTGAGGAGAGAAAGTGAGTGAGTGTGCATGTGTATGTGTGTGTGAGTGTAAAATGTTGAGAAAGAAGCTTCTCAAAAAGGAAAATTATCTACGAAAGACTCCTCTCTTCAACTCGTCGTCGTCTACTCGTACCTCCTTGCCCATGCTTTGATGCATGATAAAAATCTTCCACGTAAATTATCCCCTTTGCCGTGCGTGAATAAAAGTGAGTTGAGTTTTTTCTCTACACACATTTCCCTCCCACGTCCTTGTCTTTCTCTCTCTCCCTCTCTCCAAAGGCTACACTTCTCTGGATGTGTCGACTATAAAGTTTTATGCGTGCCGTCCTAGCTTTATCTTGTACACCTCTCTCTCTCTCTACCTCCCATCTTTCTCTCTCTCTTTCTCAAACAGGATTGAGGATGTGAGCGAACCTAATCAAATTCTCTTTTTTTCTGCTATTTATCAGCTTTTTTCTCTCTCACTCTCTTTCCCGCTTCTCCACTCCTCCTTTTCTCCTCCACCTTTCTCATTTCATAAATCATAGATACAGCCCGTTCCCTTGCAAATTACACTCTAATAGTCAGAGAAACCTCGGCCCACTCTTTTTTATACTCTTCTACCCTACAATCTTTCTCTCTCTCTCTCTCTTTCACTTGACTCTCTTACATCATTCCTATGTACATATTACATGATTTTTTCTGCACAAAATTATCTCACCAAGAAATCTTTCTTCCTCCCTCTCTCCTTCCCTCTCTCGTGCTATCCTTTCATGAACATTAATTATAGAAAATCCAGACAGTTAATACTATACATATATACAGCAAATTTTTACAAGTCCCTGCCAAGATATGTATGGGAGTAGAGGAGTAGGAAAAAAACATTTTAGAACAGTGTTGTACGATGAGGCTACGCCATTCATGGTCAAATTCTCCTTGCACAAATTATGAATGCTAGGTATGGTGTAGAGTGTAGACGATGGAAGAAGGAGTAGACTAAAAAATGTAGGTTGTATGTCTACTTTTTAATTCTACTTTGTGCTCCTCCCGCATCATTAGGCGGGAGCCAGTACAAGGATAAATACATCGCTACAAACATATAGAGTGAAATAGGAAGAGTGTACACACAGGACACTGTCTACATAATTTAATGTAATTGTTTTTCTTAATTCAAATTGTGTTCCACTTTGTATACTTACTATGGCTCAGTTATTTATTTACACACAAGTATGTACAATTACTAGTTTCTCTAGGAGGGAGGTGAGATGGGAGAACAAATACAAGGAGATTAATTATGATTGTAAACAATTGTGTTGAAAATGATTATTATATGAGGGAGGTGGACTATACCTATTAAGAGATATTGCAACTACAATATAACAGTCATAATTATAACGAGGGAAACGTTTGTTGGCAAGAATAAGCTTCATCAAATGCCTAATGATGATGACAAATGATGAATAAATGATAGTGAATTTAATACAACTGTTCTGTGTATGTATATTTTACTGTGTACATAGAATATATAATGTGTAATAGAGACAAAGATGAATTCCTCATAGCACACAGTTAGGCATACAGTTAGGTAATCAACTCCTCTCGAACTATCATGGAAGAAAGTTTAGTGGACGTCCTTTCTCCAACAAAACACTCTCATCATGATTGTCTTTGACTGTCTGTGTGTTCGTGTGACTGTGTGTGTGCCAAACAGAATTTACAGAATAATACAATTGTGAGATTAGGATCCATATTTATCACAGTGAATATTATATTATTTTATACTTTCACATCCGGTCACTCACACGAACCGTTCATTGTTTTGTTGGTGGGGAATGACTTTTCATAAAGGATTTTGAGATACATCTACGTATTGTGGAAAGTGTCCATTCCTAATGTCATCACGATCAGGATATGAGACACTTTCACCTTCATCAATCCACCAGCAGGAAAGACAAGGGCTAAGAAAGACAACCATGCTACTGTAGTGTTACATGATACGGCGGTGCCGGGGAAAACAGAAAAATGTATGATGAATTGGGCTTCTAGTCAGACCGAAAAATTACTCCCAGCAGCATCGAGAGACCAGGAAGAAACAATGAGATGTGTACATTAGGTAGAGAAAGGGAGAGACAGTGGTACGTACAAAGACGAACATGTACAGCTATACGGAGAAGAAGAGGGAAAGGCAGGGAGAAAGTATGGGCACTGCCAGTGACACTCATACTCAAAATTACAGCGCGTATTATGGACGACAGGTCCATTAATCATTCCGTTATTTTTTTTGAACCATTCTCCATACATGTGTATTTGTGACTACACGGCTCTCTCCTCTATTATTGTGGTGGTGAGTGTCGAGGCAAAATACAAATTTCTCAGTTTCATCGGTCTCCTCCTCCTCCTCTGTGTACATTTGTTGAAAAGGACAGAAAAATGAGGGTTTACCTCATTCATAACTGGAAATGGGTGGTCTGCCTAACCCAAAGAGATCTAGTTTCAGTCCAAAGCTCGTTTATAATATTGTATGGGACAATGTACAAATCTACTTCACACGATTCCCTTGTTTTTCTTGAACGAAACGGGGGAACAAACAACTCATCTATGAGAAAACATAATCCATCAGAATGGGAGAGAGAGGAGGAGAAAGCATAATGGAGCGTAGTGGTAAACAAAGTGAAAAGCTTCAGAATGGAGCCAACTTCTTTCCTTGTCTTTTCTTCTATATTTATGTACGTGTGTGTATGTGTTGGTGGGGGTGCTTCTGCCGCAGACTAAAGAAGAGTCGAAGGAAATACAAGTTTCGAATTCTAAATAAGCAATATTGATGAAGAGAGAGAGAGAGAAAAGGGATGGAAGGGACTTGGAAAAAATACGGATAAGAAGAAAGAGACATACATACAAACACATGGGGAAAGAGTGGGACACACAACTTTTTGTTAGTCAGCGTGTATAAACTACATAAATATAAAATAGTCCAACTTTAATAATTGTACATGTACTAGATTATATGGTTATTATTATTAAATTTGTTTCAACTATGTCAAACGCCGGAGAAAACAAAGTAAAAGTCCTTTCATGGGTCCGTCTGTCAGTCTGTCGTTTCTCTGTCTCTCTCTCTGTTCTCTTTTTCTTTAGCTTTCTCCCTGGTGAAAGTTAAAACTAGAGAGAAAATAAAGTTTAGAGAAAGAAACCCAGACTCTGTACAAAGACAGTGTATGTGTGCCGACAGAGAGAGAGGGAAAGTAAGTGTGTGTGTCTGATGGAGGAGGGAGGGGTCGGACAAGTTTTTATTGGGCACGCAAAACAAGTTTAGAAAAGCCCCAAGTACAGTGTAACAATACCACCCACAATAACAACCAACAGAAGACAACAAGTAGTGGGAGACACATACACACAAATGTAAAGAATGAGACTCAGAATAAAGCCAAGTCAGGTAGAGAAAGAGAGAGTCATAGAGATGTACGAGTGAGTGTGTGTATACAAATTTGGAGAACATGGGATGGAAAACAAAGGTTTTGTAAAGACAAGAAGCAAATTGAGTTTAGCATCGTATTTAATTAAAATTAGAATCACGAGCTCTTCGAATTCAAATGAGAGAAAGAGAGAGAGAGAGGAAGAGAGAAATGGAAGAAAGACGACGGAGAAAGCAAAGGAATCTTTTGTGTGTAGGATGGAGACTACACACGATAAATTTATCTGGAACATTAATTGGACTCAAGTCTTCCCTCTTCTCTGGTCGGAGTGAAACTGTCTTATGCAACCACAGCAAGAAAGATTATGGACGACATTCATCTCAAGCCTTGACTTTCTTTTTACTTACTCAACCAACGTTCCCCCCCCCCCCCTCTCTCTCTCTTTCTGTGTCTGCCGCACCACCACCATCACCAACCCACAAAACCCGCCGTTGTATCATATGTATACATTTCTACTTGAAATGAAAGTCACATTCACTTGTCTTGGCAAACCTAGCCACCACATTTTTTTCAAAAAAAAGGAACGCAAAATTTTCAAACAGGCGTCTTGTCTTTATCCCTACATATTGAGAAGAAGAGAAATACATAGTCGACGAGCCAGGAAGATTGTATAACCAGTCAATTACTCTCTCTCTCTTTCTCTACTACAAAATCTACTCTCATACCTTATGGATTTAGCCGTGGATGCTGGGAAATACCATAGATGAAATTAAACTATGTATTTTAGTCTTAATCCCATCATTTATCAGACTTAATTGAATCTTACACTTGGATTTTTTTCTTGTGTGGGTACAAAAATTGTTCAGAAAAATCCTAACAAATCTACATAAAATATATATGAGACTTTCTTCATTTACAAAGATGTACCCACAAGGAAATTATCAACTTTGAATTATATGTTTCCGGTGTACATTCAAAATTGACAAAATGTAAAGTGTACCGAAAGTGTTTAAAATAAAATACAGAAAGTATATCCGGGAAAAAAATTGCACAATATTTTAATCCACAAAATCTTTTCTATTGTATTCCTTTGCCATCTGAACTTTATTCCTAAAACATTGGAATTAAATGGAGTTCAAAAAGCCAAGCTCACACACTATCTGTGGAGAGCTATGTAGTTTTCGGTTGCTGATAGGAATACAATGAAAATTTGCAAAATTTTCAACTCCAAGGAACCAAATTGATGAATACATTTTCAAGCTGAATATTTGGAATTACACGTCTATTCACTTTGTGGGAGGTATTAGAAAAAAAGGAATTTTTTGTGAGTACTATTATACATTGTACTTTGTCATGGTATGTAAGACGAGACTTTCTCTGTTTTTCCTCGAGTGATATGAGGATATGTGTTTGGAAGATGGTTAAAGAAATAAATCCAATATTTATGCTTGATGCATAATAAAAAAAAAGAGAGAAAGCGGGTAGAGTAGAGATAGCGTTCAATGCAATACTTTCTCTCTCTCCCTCTCTTGCAGTAATGTTGCTTGTACAAAACATACGAAATAAATTCGCATGACTCCCTGCGTGCCCTGTTAGGTTTCCCTTCCTTTCCCCTCCGCGTTGTTTGGGTGTGTTGGAAAAATTCTTTTATGCAACTTACATACAGTCATGGCATTAGTTTGTTTTGGTTGCCAAAATTCCGAGTCCAGAAAGTAGAAAATGAGAAAGTCAGCAAGAAACTTAGAGAGTACACAAATACACACACACATTGCCCAGGCACATAGGCAGTACAATACAGACTAGAGACATGGGCCTGGGCACAAATAAAGGAGAATGGGATGGAGAATCACCGGATTTATTCCTTTCCCCAGATCCCCTCCATATCTTTTTCACGCTTGGAAACACATAAATAAGATTATACGTAAAGCAAATATGTTGTTATTTGTTGTAGCACATCAAAACAGAATAATATCATCTATCTTTTCTCCCTCCCTCACTCCATCCTCCTCCATAGCAGCCCCACAAGGAAGGAACGAAGCTAGCCAGTATTCCCCCACTTCAAGCCAATGCCTGCCTTTCTGTATTCTTATTCCCTTCTTACAATAGACATGCAATGAAGACACTCTCGAAATGTCCTCAAAATCCCCCCACTCCTCCCTGACTCCCTCTTCATCCCTTACCCACTACAGAAGGAGAGAGAGAGAAAGCTATGGGGGTGAGTCTGCGATTACAAAATATCATGAATACTCTCCTTCTCCTCCTCAATTTTTAACAGTGCTCAGCGAGACGTTGGAAAAGTGGAGAAAGGATAGAAAGTAAAACCATGGAATATGCGATTACGGAAACCACAGGATGAAACTTGTTCCAATATTTTATTTCACTTTCACCCTCCCTCATCCTAGTCTGCGTTCTAACTTTCTACGCTATAATATCTTGTAATGTAATATTTGTTTACCGAATTTTTTGTTGTTCATGCTGAGACAATAATTTGATAAAAATTGTATTACAACACACTTGAAGAAATCTGATTTTGCTGACGTAATAATTTTGTTCTTTGAGACCCACGGATCCAAGAAAAGATTACTTGTCTTTTTTCCTTGTATGACTCAATCTGAATGATAAAAATACCATTTCCTTTCCTTTTAACCAGATAACAAATAATGGTTGTGTGTGTACAGACGAACAGACTTTCTTTTCCTTTCTTGTGTCCCTAAAGTGGAGGTAAAGGTTTCCCAAATGAAAGAATGGAGTGATGACGTTCCACATTTAATTTCTTTCTTTGTAGTCTCAAACATTGATTGTATCAGTAATGAGTCGGCATGAACTGGACCGTGTAAATCACAAGTTAGTGCTTAGAATGTGAACACTTTAATGAAACTACGGGATTATAGTTTGATCGTGTCATTGTTCATATTGTTGTATAATGTACAGGGTCACCTTTGAGGATTCTCCACGGAAATGGAGAGAATGTAGGCAACGTGTGTGCAGTGAGTGGACTGCAATGGGAAAAAGAAAAGAATATGAAAAGGTGAAAGTAACCAGAGCGAAAAAGTATTGAAGAACAAAGACACAGGAAATTGTCTTTTTTCTTCCCTCTTTCACTCTTATCGCTTTAAGCAAGAGGGCACTTGGTACGGAAGGAAGGAAGAAAAGTCCATTTATTCTCATACAGAGGAGACAATAATGTGGATTGAAACCACAAGGTTATAATAGGCACACACACACATAGAGGCACACATTTTCACTCTACATCCTGACCCTGTCTCCTCCTTCCCTTATCTTTCTCCACAGTGAAGCAAAAACATGGCTTTGAACACACAACATACTTTTAAGATGTGTGTGTGTCTCTGTGGGAGTTTACACAACAAGCACTAAACTTACACTTTTCATATACTCAGCTTCAAAAAAGGGCAAAATGACAAAAGGAACATGAAAGTTTGAAGAGAGAGAGAGAGAAAGTAAGTAATACGATCGTATCTCATCCACACTGTCCCCGATCCTCTGAACCTGAGCTGAGCTTGTCGTGGCTTTTGGAAAAATGAGTAAAGTTGGGAAGTCGGGGAACTAAAGTACACACACACGCGTATATACAATATATATACAGGAGACACATGAGGTAAAAGGGTATTTATTGACTCAAGATCAAAAAAGAAAGTAGTGGAAGTAATCAATCAAATTTCGACTCAAACCCATTTAGAGTTAGCCAAGCGGATGGAAAAGCAAGAGAAAATCTCTTTCTTTCTCTTTCTCCAAGGGAAAGGAACAACAACAGAAAATATATTAGGAGAAAAGAAAAACTTTTTCTACTGTCAGGTATACACTAAATGCATGTACACTGTACACACACACATGTAGAGTGAGATGTGTGTGGGAGAAGAACAAAATAAATATAGAGCGACGCTTTTGGATTCCATTACAACCAACTATAACTCATATCCAGAACACTTTGACGTACATATTTGTGCCTAGTCGTACACCCAGCTCTGTATGAGTTGTGGCAATAGAACAGCAATTGAGCAAATCAGTTACAAAAAATAGAGATATTTCCCTGAGCTTTTCTGATTATGCAACTCCAAAAATATCCAAACCACATTTATTTCTTTGATGTTCATTCTATTTTATCCAGAGGCAAATAAAGAGGCGAGGGAAGGGCAGAAAAATATTTCACAATTCTTTTTGTCCAATTTCAATCCCGCCCACACCCACACAAATAAATGTGTAGGTTTGAGCCTACCGTATTTTCCTTCACTAAAATAAGACTGTTCGTATTATACAAAATAGACGTCGAATTAATGGATACAAATTTTCCATACAACCACATGTTTTGAACAACTTGTACACCAATAAATAGAAAATTTTAAACAACATTCTCTGCTGCATTTGACAAAGTACGGTAGGTAGGTACATTGTTTAGCCTGTGTGTTGGGAAAATGTACACAAAATTTTTCTTTCTCCATTGCAATACACCGTAGTGCAATTGTATCCATTTTGAGAAGAGTACGTGAGAGAATGAGAAGGAGAGAGAGGAACCTAAACAAAGTTTGTTGGTATTCAATCAAAGCCTGAACCCTGAACAAAAGAGAGAGAGAGGCTGAAGGGAACTCGTCCTGACATTACTCAACTTGAACTCGTTGAGGACGAAAGAAAAAGTGGAAGAGAAAGGGGGAGGGAAATTGGGAAAGCATCCGATTGCACCTGTAAAAAACGGGAACTAGCCTTCCAACAGCTACAGTAGTTTGTCAGACTAGAGAGAGTCTTGGGTTTCCAGAATGAAAAATTCCTGAATCTAGTCTTACATTGAACACAGGAGACTAGTCACAAGAAGGAGGCTGTCTAAGAAATCAAGAGCATGTATACATTGAACAATTTATTCGATAACCCACTTTCTCCTCCTCCTCTTTCCCTTCTCTTTCTCCCTGTGTGTAACTGTGTAGGCACTTGAATAATCTTCAAGTGGTCCAGATTACATTGCATTCCAGCAACAACTGTCTACAAAATTTAAGATGCAGAGCATCCAATAGCAGTGCAAACAATTGTACAGAGTAACCAAATATTCTGTTTCCTATCACAATCCATTCCTTTATTTTGCGAATTAGTTTTTTTTTCATTTACTCCATCCATTCTCCTCCAACTTCATGTCTCTTTCTCTAAACATTTCTCTAATGAAAAATTTATAATTACCAATTATCTGTCCAATTTTTTTTCTCTCTCTCTCTCTCATACACACAAATGAGAAGATTGCACAGGGGAAAGCTCGAGCTTGACCAATACACAATAATAAACAATTTACGTTTGGAAAATGGCAACGTGGAAAATGGCGTAAATAAAATCACAATTTGCACAACACTAAAATTATTATTGTACAAGCAAATGGCTAATTCAACTACAGAGTAGAAAGAGAAAGGCACAGACATTCGTGACACACATACATATGGCATGGCAGTCTAATTGCTCCATGTGTGGTGTGGTTAAAAATGTTGTTATGACACACACAATGAACACATCATACCCAATGTAGCCTTTGCAGCGTTTCATCCTTCGCATTGAGATGTCATGTGTCTGGACCACAGAGTGGGTGGGTGTGTTTGAGTAGAACCGCAACCACACTCTGTCAGTGGTTCATTGTGTGTGTGACCACAAGTGCTGGTAAAGTGTGAGTGAGTGTGTATATGTGTGTGTGGTACTCCTTGATTTATGACGCACAACTTTTTGGCAATGCCAAACCTCATTGCATTATATTGCATGAGAGAAAGTGAAAGAAGACATAAGAGGTAGAGGTAGAGAGAGTCAAGGACTACCTTTCACATAAAAAATATATCAACTTGGCCAATTTGTACTGAAACGCACAGATTTTTCAAGTTGGCAAGGAGAGGGGAAGATAGAATGAAGGAGAAAGTGAACACTCGAGTCGCAAATTGTAGGATTCATTAAATTTTAATTTGAAAATTATTTTGTGATTATACATCCTCCTTTCTGCCTACAATTTTGTAGAATTTCCACCAGAAATACAGGCATGGAAGAGAAAGTACAGAAGCCATCCTCCTCCATCAGGTTATATGTAGGATGCAAAGGATGTAATGAGATTATCATTGTATTATTGATCCAACTTTCCAAATTGAATATTTTCTCCCGTACCCTTTTTGTGCACAACTATTAGTACGGATCTGCATGAACTCTGCTCTCGTATAAAATATAATTATTTTATATTAAAATACAAATTGTACTCTTCTCATAACTAATTCACGTGAGGGAATACTATACTATACTTCATGTAGGAAGATCCTCGTGAAAGCTCCTTTCTAAATTAAGTTGCTCACCAATTTTGCATGATTTGACCTGATAATATCCATGAGGTGGGCATGTGTAGAGGGTGGTCAGCTTAAGACGCAACAACTTTGCAAGGCTGCCATTTAGGCATACCTCAAAATTATATGTAGGAGTAAATTTCACGTTGTTGAGTGGACCTTTCTGGGCCATGTCTGCAAAACCGACGACCAAACTAACGACGGGGTCCGGAGTGACAGCCTTGGACACAAAGGTCCAAAAAAGTATCGAAAAAGACGATTTTGAAGGATGAGAGGACTTTTCCAGTGCTTCTCGGTGTCCGTTTACGACAATTTAGCACATTCTGAGTTGGCAAAGACATTGTGGTCAACATGCGTGACCAAATCCGTGCCTGACATGACATGGAGGCCTGTGGCCAGTTTATTACTGCTGATGATCCCACTTTTTCAATCTCAAACACAGACTTGGTGTCATATGGTGTCCTGAGTGGGTCTTTCTTCAAATTCTGTTCAGGTGATACTTTTTGCAACGGAATTTGCATGGGTCAACATGTCACATGTCGATTTTGAAGTGCGGACCACCCTGTCCATAGTTGACATGGGGGTGCCACCCTGTGGGGTCATCCTGCGATAACTAGTCTTGGAACCGTTTCTGACATAGGATTTTGATCCGGATGGATTCATTGTGAACTGAATCGAGTTCCTCACACAATGAAAGTGGTCCGGTTTAAATCCTATGTCAGGGTCAAAAGTTGACATGACATTGGCCCCACCATTGACCACGTTCGGCCCTGACATGATGGTGCCTTGTGAGTGAGATCATTTTGAAGGAGAACTCTTCTCCTTTCCAACAAGCCCACTTACAGCAAAATTCAATGTCGGACACGATCATGGGACCGTGTGACACAAGTGGATCCACGTTTTTTCATGAAAATCCCGGTTCCGACACCAAAAAACCGGAGGAATCGTCATTTCCTGGCATATGATTTTGATGGGAGTGGGCTCGTTGAAAAGAGCATCAAATTCTGGTCAGGATAGGTGGAAAACAATTTTTTTTCCATGTTGGGGTCAAAAGTGGCCAAGGGTGGCGCCAATGACATGTCAACTTTTGACCCTGACATAGAAAAAATTGTCCTCCACCCATCCTGACCAGAATTTGATGCTCTTTTCAATAAGCCCACTTACGTTCAAATCGGATGACGGGGTCACTCAGGAGCCACTGTGACACCCGCTAAAACTAGAAGTGGAGGAACCTTCGTGGTTCCAATGATGTCACCGTGGCTCCTGAGTGACCCCGTCATCCGATTTGAACGTAAGTGGGCTTATTGAAAAGAGCATCAAATTCCGGTCAGGGTGGGTGGAGGACAATTTTTTTCTATGTCAGGGTCAAAAGTTGACATGTCATTGGCGCCACCCTTGGCCACTGCCAAGCGGTTTAGCAGACATGACGCAGAAGGGTTCGCTCTACAATGTGGAATTTACCTCTACACATAATTTTGCCACATACCAAAATGGCAGCCTTGCAAAGTTGTTGCGTCTTAAGCTGACCACCCTGTATGTCTGCTCAATTTTTTCCGGGAGACAAGTAGGAAGTAAGAGTTTCTTCCTGATTGGCGAAGAAACTGTCGAGTTCCCCGCCGTGTGTGTGTGTGTGTGTGGAGCTAAGACTCGTAACAATTCTTTCTCTCTCTCTCTCTCTCTCTCTCTAGACTGCGTGTCTGTGTGTGAGGCACTCGCACTTTCGCACTCCAGGTTGATGCAAGAGGGAAACAAGGGAAATTAACCAGACGTGGATTAAGCCAAAGGACTTAGGTATAAAACCACAAGCTAGCTTATTCCTCCAGGAGCTTAACATGATTCCGAGCATTTTAGAGAAAATTTCCTACTCTCTCTCTCTCCTCCACTCAACTCCACAGTCTCTCTTCCTGTGTGTGTGTGTCTGTGTCTGTTGCTACCCTATTATCCCATCAACTCAGCTTAAGGCAGTAAATGAGGCGAATCTCTCGGTGGAAAGTACGACGACACGGTAAATGCAACTAGAGCTCTCTGTACACATTTACCATTTTACCACGATAGTCAGCGTCCGCCCGTCTCTCGCCAAACCAGCTTAAGTGCAATTGCCTGTATTGCCACAATATAGGTAGACATAAAACTTGATGGGATCCCGAAACACATTGCATCACCCTCCTTCTCCTCCTCCGATCCAAACCCTCTAAAAACAACGAGAGAGACTTTCTACACATACAAACACAGTGTGTGTGTACACACACACCTCTGTGTTGTTTTTTCTTGTCTTCTGTCTCTCCAACTCAGTCAACAGCCACCACATACACACGGCACATTTTATACGGTACATGTGCCCTGTATCAGAACTAAGAGTTAATGCGAAACGATTCAAGAAAAAGTATGGTCAAGAGTTGAGCGCCATAGCCATCCCTCTTAGAAAGAGAGAAGGTGGGTTTGTGTGTGTGTGGGAGGAAAAAACAGGAAGGAGAAAGGGGAATCTTTATTTTAACGTGAATACATCCATATCAAGTTTCATCGTTCCTCCTCCACCCAAAATCTAAAATGAATCCTAAAAAAGTGGTTTGAAAAATAATGGCAGACACAACACAAACGTTCATGATCCTCGCATCGATTGAAAGGTAAAAAATTGAGGACAATGTCGGGTCTTTTTTTTTAAAAAAAAAAGGAAAACAAGTTTCAGAAATAATTTTTTAAACTGAAATTTTCATTTTGAAAGGACATGGCAGGCATTACATGGGCATTAGTAGTTCTGTCGGATTGAGCTGAAACTTGGCAGGGAGCTTCCTTAGACCTCCCTGACCAACGTTTAAATGGACCACTTTTCGGGCGA
>WJFB01003212.1:0-14235 GCA_009870185.1 Pygmarrhopalites habei | reverse complement strand
TTCTACAATTTGGTATTTTCAGAATTTCCTCATGTCTCTCCGAAGCCGAGATCATCGGTTTCATGTAAATCGTGGTCGTGGTCGTAATTATATAATAGGATAATATATTTACAAAAGTTTGTAGTGTTCATGTGACAACTGTTTTCAACGTGCTTACTCACAAATTTTGTGTCATCCTTTAATCCTTTGTTTCTTAAAAAAATAGTCCCTTAGTTACATAGCTGTCATCATGTTAATTTTAATGAGTCATTCTGTATCCAGTCAAGCAAATTCTTTTATTTGATTTGCAGGTGTCGGGATGATCCCAGTCAGAGAGTAAGTAATGAAAATGAACATTTTTCTGCAAGAGAAACTTGAATCAATTCTAAGTTGGTTCCTTTTAATTAATTAATTTTTTTCTTTTAAAAAAGGAAAATTGGGGATCCACTGACATGGAAATTAGTGGAGGAGCCACCACTTCCGCCCGTCGAAGAGTTGACGTCAATTAAGTCCCATGGAAGACCAAATGGACGGCACAGCCAATCCCGTCATTCTGGCTCCGACTCTTCTTCCCACCTTGATGCCCGGCTGGACTCTCATGGATCCGAGTCCAAAATTTTCATTGACACTAGTGGACACTCTGGACTTGGTTGCTGGTAAATCCCTTCGCAGTCAATTTGTCTTGACAATGGTCTCCTGGTTGACACCAATAACCTCGCTGTTGTTGTTGTTTCTTCTGGCATGTCATCCACATTGTGGTCACACACGCATAAAAACGATGACGTTGTCTTTTTTCGATTGAGTCTGAGTCTCAACTCTCAACCAACCAACCAACAATGATTGGTTGGTTCGTACTTCGTACATGCATATGCGAAGAGAGTAGGTGGAAGGATGGAACAAAGCTGTAATGGTCGACATTCCCCATCTCATCCACTCTCAACATTTCATTACATCAAAAGTTTTGAATGCATAACCTTTTTGTTGGGGAGAGAATAAATCCGGATGTGTCTTTTACACACAGGGATTTGTCATGTCTTCACGTCACGCAATGGATCAGAGTTAAAAATTACAATTATTACTACACCTGTACCTGAATCTAATCTCATATCTGAAATGTCGCATAGGGAGTGTGTGTGGGAGTACTTTGAGGTTTGGTACTTAAAGATTCTTCTTCCCCCATCTTGTTCTCTCTTCTCCATTCCATTGTGACTAATTATGACTAGATGAAGTGAACAAATAATTTTGTCCCAGGTTCTCTCCGACATCAAATCAAGACCAAGGGGCAATGGCCGAAAAAAGAATTACACTATACTCTGTTCATATACAATATATTTAATATATGATTTTTCCTCCTCTTCCTCCTCCTCCCATGTGATTACAAACTCTTGAAATGTCATTCGTGGAGGAGGATGAGGCTAATGGACACAGTCAAAAGTGATGACTAGGAGGACATGGGCATCATCAAGTTGAAAAAGAAAATTAAATGGTCTCATCCACATTAAATGTCATACGTATTGTAGTCATCAATCATGAGAACATGTATAAAAAGAGACGCAGACAAGGGCTTGACTCATATATGTAGGTACTTGTATTATTGTGGATGACTCTGTATTCCTCCGGAAGTCTAACAACTTGTTTTGACGTTGTTGTTGCATGGGTGTATTTGAAAGGGGAGAGACCCTCGATCCCTTGACTTCACCACTTTGTCGCTCTTCTGTAGTCCACCTCCACGACACCCATGGACACTTTCACAAGTTGTGTGAATAAATAAATAACACGAGAAAAAAAGAGGAGGGGGGACAAAACCGTTTTGGAACTGCAATGACCTTGAAAATGTTGGCACATTGAGGTCCTCATGATGAGGACGAACGACGACTTTGACTCAAAGTATCCGCACATGATTACGAAATGGTCATTCAGATTATCTGACCAAAAACATAGTGCACACTGTGACTACGAGTAAGAAACTAACGGTGAGTGTGTGCTTGTAATCTCGGGTACTTTAATGGACATGGGAGGTTACAACAAGTTGCGGCTTTCGTTTTCTATCTTTCGTGAATATTTCATGTGTGTCACATGTCAAAGGAGGAGATAATTTGGGAGAGAATCATTCATTTACTTCATTTTTGTTATTCTTATATTCACTTACTCTCTAATCAATTTATTATTATGTACGAAAAGTGCACAAAAGTAGGAAAACCTTGGGTCTCACATTGCACATTATCAGTGTACGTTGTACTTGGATAGCGTAGAGTTGACAGGTCCATGACACTACAGATTCATTAAATCACAAAAATAAATGCTCATTCTGATATTTGGAAGGGGGAAATTATGTAATTAATAAAATTATTTACTTACACAGACTCGTGTCATACAATTCCCCGTCCTCCCTCTCCCTCCCTCTGAGAATGACGATGAGAGCATTTTGTGTCTTGGGGCAAACACACAAGAAATAAGTATTTGTGCATTATGAAAAAATAATAATAATAATACATATTGTGCTGAGACATAGTAATGTAAATAAATAATCATTTATTACTTACCTATGTATTTTATGTGAGTATGATTATTGAAGAATAGGAGGTAAACATAGAAATAATTTCCCCTTGCAACACTCTCACAACATGATGATGACTGAGTTGTGGAGGAGTATTGTGAAAACGAGAGTTTAAACAAAAGGACGCTTCAGTCACGACTGTAAAAATGAGTGACCAGATACTAATTCAAGAAAAGAGAGAACGAGAGAAGGGAGAGGTAGAAGACAGAAAAGTTGACGTTCAATTTTTGACTTGTTGTTTGTGTCATTTGACTACAATCATTTGATTGTTGTCAGTCAATTCACAACTGACAAAGTCAAAGTTGACACCATTTTGACACGTTTCACTCCCACTCCCCGACCAAGTAAAGTGGGTAAAAGTACAGAAAATTCAACTGATTAACTAGTCGATTTTGAAACACAGGAATTGGAGGGATGGGAATGGACTCATACATGTATGTACTTACTTACTATCTGTAGTAACAATGACTATATTATTGTGAACACTGGAGTAAATGTAATAAGAATAGCAACAGCTTGTGTACATACACATTTAAAGTCATTTCATGTGTGGGACACACAACGGAGTTATTAATGTACATAGGCTCCTTGGTGGAGATGAGGATTGTAACTTGAGATGTAAGCCTGAAGCGTAGTAAGGATGTAAATAAAATATTGTACTTTATTTACATGGGTAAGGACGGGCCAGGTTCACTTACATTGCACTGTAGGGTTTCTAGGGGCTATTGCGACCTATTTTTACAGAGTTTGACAGGAAAATCATTGTAGCAGACTATCATCTATAGATTTCACTGAACAACCAAGAGCATAGGTTACGTGATGCTATTAGACAGCAATACTGACTGTTTTTGTCATGACTCCTCTCGCATATTGACCCGCATTTAATAATTACAAATTAGGCGGAATAGGCCGTAATAGCCCCTCGAAATGGGGCTATTACGGTCGTGCATTTACATAGGCCTACTCCAAGTGAATAAATTTAGTTCCTCATTTGAAAATATTTAGTTTGATCTGTGATCTTCACCCAACATTGTTTGTGTATCAAGGATGGAGACCTCCACACACACACATTATGATCGTATGCTCACCCCAACTAACTCACTAATTATCTATAAAGTACCAACTGTGACACTGTAATCGACCCAGGAGTGGACACTCACTAATAGTCAGTAACTGAATGTCAGTTTGAAACAGACACTAGTATTTAATTTACTGAGAACAGTGTTCTCAAAATTGTTGTTCTCTACAGTGGAAGTGTGTATTTATATACAGCCGTAATAGCCCCGCACTGTCAAAAGTGAGGGGCTATTACTGTCGCCCATTTCCTGGTCAGTGTGTGACATGGTCTTGAATTTTCATATACAGAACTAGTCTTCCCCACCTGAGGATGCTCACGCTACATGCTCAGATTACTTACAGTCACTAATCCTGTACAGCTAAGTCAATCTCTGCAGGAACAAACCCTTGTCAGAGTTCATTTTGACTTGTCACTTTGTTCTAGTTGTGGTGGTTGGCCAGACCAAAATGAGAACTTGAGGACATAGAAGTAGACTCTTGGATACATGTCTTGCAATATTGTCAAGGAAAATTAGAAGAAAAATTAATTTGAATGCCTGAAAACTTGAACGACCGTAATAGCCCCTACAAACCCTATTTCTAGAAAAGCTACACACACGTATAACATGACGTGTGTACTCACTAAAAAGTATTTTACTTACATATAATATGTGTGTACAGCTCTTGTAGAATACAGTACATGTGTACATGACAATTTTGCCATTTTTTTGTCGTCAAATTCCTGTTGGAAATCGGGATCAATTACAGTATAGAGGGAAACAATGGATTTCCACTTCTTTCTTTAACTACGCATGGAGATTTGCTAGAATTAAGAGGTTAGAAAGAGGGGAGAGATGACCAAGCATTTTTTCTCGATTCAGTACATACAAAAATAATCATGCAACAAATAAATGACGAAAGGGGAATGAGTACAACGCGGCCACTACAAATGTGTACCTACATTGTAAAAAAAATTAAGAACAAAAGCAGGTCAGATTCTGGGGAGATGACCGTACACCTGTAATTATTAGAGAAGATGAATAGGGAAGATGGAGAGAGAAAAGCAAATTGTTCAAGACGGGTAGATAATGATAAAAATATCATGTTGTTACATTTTATTACTGTTTGGATGCGAAAGGGTCAAAATGTTATGTCCAAACTCACAATAACTCAACAACAAGAACAACATATTGATAGTTAATCTACCAAGTGCATGGGCATCCATTTCTTCCCAATTATGTACCTAATCCATTACAAGACGTCAGTTCGTCAAACACCATCAACTCATCATTTGTAATGCATAATGTACTGGTATTAGTACACCAGAAGGGAAAATATAATAATCCATCTGATTAAAAGTTGAGGAGAGGGGGGGCGAAGGAAAAGTTTAATCTTAATTTGGTTGGTTAAATCTGAACTTGCTACATGCACCAAATAATAATATTAATCCTCGTATTAATTACACAGCAATATCAACAGAAAGACAGGCAGGCAGGCAGGAGCGTTGTTATAATTACAGGTAACCTCATTTTCCAATAAGCGAGTACAATTTCTTTGAGTCTCGCTGCTGCCTCTTCTCCTCATTCACTAATTTTGTGTTGTTGAGCTTCACATTTTGCCATTGGACGACGAAGAAATGTCTTTTCCCCTTGTCTTGTCTGGGACGACGACTATTGTTCTTTGTCACAGACAGTCACTCACCACCTTTCCTTCTTCTTCTTACTCACTCCTTCAATGGACATGAGTATAATTGACAGTAATTTATCAGACCCTTCTTCACTCTCCCACCACACACTTGAATGAATTGAACTTTAATCGTCTCCACACACAATGCTAACCCATCATCATGATTGTCCTCAACTTGAGGACCTCAAGAGTCCAAGGTTCTTTATCAAGTCCTCCATTGTAATTAGTACAAACAGAATCGTAAGAAGAGTCCAAGTACACTCACACTGTACCCAGCAGAGTGTTTACAAAGTTTCCGAGTTACTCCATTCAAATGGGGGACACTTTTACACAAAGCTAACCAGAGCTACGTATTCATAAACTCATTTAATTTCCCTCTACTCTGAAGTACTCTAAAGTAGGGCGAAGAGACTCAATATGTGTCAAATGGATGATTTAATATGGAGTCCTGCTGAATGGTGGTGTAATAGTAAGTAGTACATACTCTCATGATCAATTATTATTATTTTGTTTCAGTATCTGTAAAGGACCTTCCGAGAGGCCAGGGATTTTTGTGCAGTCAACCAAGTCAAATGGAATAGCCAGAGAAGCTGGACTCCGACCTGGAGACCAAATTTTGCAATGCAACGGTCATTCTTTTCTGAATGTCGCTTTTGCTGAGGTAATTCTCCTCATTTTATTTGGATTAATTCCACATTATAACTACTTTACTTACTTACAAGAGCCACACACGAAACCATTTCTTCTGTCAGTCCTGCATGTACTTGTGCTCCCTTATATATTATTACAATAATGTTCACCTCCATTTGACAATGGACCAACAAAGTATACCTACTTATTTATTTATTACAATATTATTTCTACCTGCATCACAAAAAGATGTCATGGGCCAGTTTAATTTGGCATCATTATACATTTATTGCGTATTGTTGTGATGAGACGCGATTATCCCTTCGTAAAATTGCATTGATTACTTTTTGTTCGCATCCTTCCATAAAATCACGTTGAAAGAGAATTGGATGATTGTTTTGAAAACTCCAAGACAGGATCACTCCAGTCATTGACGTACAGTAGACGTGTTATCGTGATGACGGGAGACCAGAAGAAAGTTTTGTGTGTGTATACCAGACATTGATAAACAGGGACCAGATGTACATACATAGGGTACATAAGTATACTTACTTGTACGAGTACCTACTTGTGTCAGGCTCGGAGGAAAATGAACATTTGGTGACCTTGGGGAAAAGTGGGAAAAGTTTAGACACGGTAAAGGTCAGAGGATCTTGTGTCACACATACGAACATACCTAATCAAAAATGTCTACTTATTTGTGAATTTCGTGGACTAGCATACTAGGAATAACTCTGAACAGAAAACAAGAACTGATTCATACCCACTTATTCATTCGAATTTGTGATACGAAAAGAGGAATTGAGCATTTAATAACTACTTACTTAAATACATATGGTGATGACAAGATTACAATGATAATTTCCAACACAGGCTGTATTTCATCTGAAGATCAGCAAACACTTGAACTTGATAGTTGTGAAAGGGGCAGCTTCTGACCTATTCCCGGGCGAATCTTCTGGCTACAATAGTTCAGCCAGTTCCTTGAATGGGGACACTCAGATTTCAGCCTCCAGTATCTCATCCCACTCAAATCCGATCGAGATTAATGGAGACATGGACATGCTGGACCACCACCCTCATTCTCGTCATCCCAATCACCATCGACGACTTCCGCTAGTGTCAGAGGAGAGAAGGGTCTCCTCTTCCAAAGGGTACTTTTAAATTCCACTTGAAAAATCCATCTTCCATTTAAATATCATGCTACACATTACATCGTGTCATTCTCGATCAAATTATTACTCAGGTCAAGTGGAAGTGAGTCTGTGGATGGGGTCGTCCTGGACAGGCATATAGAGTGGAATGAGGTGGAACAGTCATGGAAGGAGGCTGAGAAAGAAAGACTGGTCATTCAAGTCCGGGGAGCAGACCAATTACGAGGAGGAGGAACGGAGGAACCCAAAACCAGTGGTACCAGTGGTAGTACCACCGCAGTACCACCTTCCGATACGAGTCGGACAAGTGTGGGTGCATCTATCCGGATGGTGGAAAATGCTGAAGAGAAAAGACTGCTGGAAGAACGGAGAAAATTACTGGAAGACCAACGTCGACTCATTGAAGAGGCCGTCAAGTTTGAGGAGGAAAAGAGACAATTTGAGGTAAAACATGTTTCGGCTAAACATGACCACACAACTAACTACATAGAAGATATTAATTGATGATTTTGGGATGTATAGGAGGAGAAGAGACAATTAGCCCTGCTCAAGGAATTGAAAAATAGTCAACCTCCAGTGGCTCCTCCAGAGTCTGGGATGAATGGACATGATCCAATATCCCCTTCCGACATCACAACACACCAGTCACTCCAGAATAGTTTGGCTGGGGCTCTTCACAAAGAGATTCTGAAAAGAGTTGAGGTGAGTGACCCTAACGTGATGATAGTCTAATGAGAGTGAGTGAGTGTGTCTCAGACACCCACATTAATTTAATTAATTAATTGGGAAAATGTGCGTGTACAGCGTCGAGAAAACAGTGTGACGAGTGACAAGGGAGAGGATGACAAACCGAAGCCTGGGACGGTTGACCAAAAAATTAGTCTGTTTGCAAGTAACACGGACATTGAGAAACGGCAACAACATGAACAGGTATAGGTCCATCCAACAATCCAGCAATCAATTCATATGATAAATCTCTTAATCAATCAATTTCCTCTTCACAGTTGATCAAGGAATTTAAGAGAGCTCATAGGAAAATGTTTGCTCATTCCTTGGAACAACTGGACACGGCCAATGATGAGAAGGGCGAGAAGCCGGTACGCATTTTGAGTACTAATTTGAACACAGTTAGTAATTTTTAAAATTGTTGACGTCATTCAAACGATTTGTTGTGAATTATTTTAGGAGAGAAAGTTTATTGGGGCTAAAAGAATTCAGAAGGAAGTTAGTTAATATTTTTTACAAGTTTATAATACAATAGCAAAGTGTGTACGAAAGGAGCAATGTTGAGTATTTACAAGATTGTCAAATAATGTGGTACAACAATACAATTGACTGTGTGTAAAATGATTTTCTCTTGAAAAAGGTTGAGCATGAGAGGAAAATGGTTCAACAACAAGTGGCTGGAATTGTGAAACAAAGACAGCTCAGGATTGAGAGACAACATCAAGAGAGTCAAGAAACTGAAAGGGAAGTGAAAGGCGTGTTCAAATCCAAGGCTCCTCCACCGCCTCCACCCGTAAGCACAATTTATTATTATAATATACTACGACAACAAAGTTCAATGTGGGCAAATATTTACAATTCATTTTCTAATCCGAGTCTTCAATCTTTTCCTATGAATCCTTTACAAATTCATTTTATTTACTTGTGTCTTGTTTCTATTATTTTATCCCCATTCCCCACATTCTCAAAAAAGATTCCCATTTGATATTATTGACCATTTTCATCTTCTAATGATTGTCACTGAGAATTAACAAAATAGAAAAAATTAACATGATTATCATGAATTTTCTGTGTCGTCTAAAATTTAGAAGGCACAATCACATGTTTTTAAAATGTCCATTCAGGAAATCCTTCCTTCCTTTAGTACTACAATAAATACTTCTATTTAGGACAATCCGTTTTTGAAATGTTCTTCCTCGTTAGTCATTTTACTAAAATATTTACTATTAAAGTATTTAGATAGAATTCTTGTTCCAATTTTTGTTCATAAATTTGAAAATCTTGAAGTAATGTACTGTATGAACAGTAGTAGTGTTGATTAATTTTGTTGATATTTATTTATTGTGTACAACTACTGTATCGTTTGATTTATCATTTATTGGGTTTTGGTTTGGTTGTTTGTTTTGGTTTTGTTGCCTGCCTCCCTGTACATAAATAGGTTAAATCATCTCCTGGTTCTTCCAATCCAAAGTGGACGACGGTCAGTATCAAGGCAAGCTCTTGGTTTTTATTTAATTTGTTCTAACGATTGCGTTTAGATTAGACCAAGTCTACTACGTACTTGTGTAAAATTGTTTGAGCGCTTCCTCAATAAATGCTAAATTAATTGAATGCGATAGTCATAGCCTACTGCTGCTGCAAATTTCACTGCAAATAAGTAAGAATGTACTTACCGTATTTCCTCTCACATAACCCCTCGGGTTATATCCGTTTTGACTGCCAAAGTGGTCTAGAACCCGGGGGCCCTTCTAATTTTGTTTATACGGAAGGACCCCCGGGTTATATGGGAGACCCGGGGTATGTGAGAGGAAATACGGTATACTATAATGTACAGCACACTCTAAATTCTTTGATGAAATGAAGATGGTCATGGGACAAAACATAATATCCACAGTATGTTACAAACTGAATTTGAACAAACAAAAAGTGTTCATATTTCAGACAATACTTAATTAACATCTTCTCATTGTAAGCACGTAGCTTTACTTTTTGTAAATTTAAATTACATAGAAAGAAGTAATGATGGGGAAATATGACATTTCTGTTTCAGTTACCTGCGGGATCTGGAAGTTCAGAGAATACAAGTAGTGGCCAACCTGTCAAACCTATGACAGAGACTAAGGTCAATTCATCGGAACCTGCTTATGTCAAGAAAAAGAGTTCAACAGTAAACATTCAAACAGAAGATATTGATATTCCTGAGAGTCCATCCCCAGACTACTCCAACAGTCCGAGTCCAACTTTTAACGGTTCCGGAGGAGACCAATGGGTGAGGAGGATCGATGGGTTACTACTAAAAATAAATCTAAAGTAAATACATTCTGTATAATGGACCAGTTTTATTTTCTGGACAGGAGGAACACGTATCTGCCAATGGGAATGTGTACTCACGGAATGGCAACACGAAGTTTGGATTTCCACCGAATAAAAATCCGAGTAGGACTCTGCCCCCCACAAAAGAGAACAAAGATTTACACCCGAATGGACTGGCCCAGAAGATGCACACTAATGGCATGTCCAGTGCTCATAGTACAAATTTGAAAAATAATAGCACCATCGTTCATAAAGATGCTGAAATCACGACGAGTGGAAATGGGAAAGTGACCATAATTCTTGGAGATCCCAACCAGATGTACAATAACAATAATAGCAACAATTTTAGTGGCAGTAAGAGTATCACAAGTAATTCCAAATCCACAAAGTCTACGGGTGGTATTCTAAAAATGGCAAATGGTCACAACAACAGTCTAACTGATCATGGGTCCTTCGGAGGAGGACAAGGACTTCCAAAAACCATTTCTTTTGGAGAATTTTAAAATTTACTTACATATTACAAAATGTCATCACTTGTGATTAAGTGGAAAGCCACGAGCTTATGAAATTTATATTCGAGAAACATATTATATTACATCAGTATAAGTACACACACACGCACACACAACCTTTTGATTGTGACGTCTTTTTCTCATGTTTAAATTTTTTTTAAAATATATATATAATAAACTTGAAAAGTGTAGCCTTAATTTCCACCTGTTTACTAATCATTTTTATGTGGACCAAAGTAAATGAAAATAAAAATATCTCGTACGATTTCAGATTTCTCATTTTCTCTTCCGCGTAATACAAAAGTAGGAAATCCATGGAACATAGGTATAGTAAGTACGTTACTAGAGTAACTTGACATGTCAAAGACTATTGAAACAATTATAAAAAAATGAGTTAAATCTATTGGGCGTAAAATCATTTGCTCAAGGCCCTTCATCCCCCCTCCCCAGGGCAAGGCCTTTCACAATTTTAGGGTACGGAAGGGAAATGAAGGGCCTTGAGAAACTCAAGGGGAAGACTGCAGAGCCTTGCATTTGCCTACGAATTTAGTCTAAAATTTAGACATTTAATGTCTAAAAGTCTTCATTCTTCCACTGACCTTTGACTATTGACAGTGTTGGACGCTCTGTGAAATTTTCTTGAACTCTGAACGAGATTCAGTAACAATGGTGAATCCTCAACAAAACGAACAAACCAACCAAGCTATGGATGTAAATCCTCAGCCCGCTGAACTGGAAGCTGGACGTATGTTAAATAAATTACGAATTTAAAATGCAAATCAATGGATATAATATGTAGGCTAAGTAATAGTAATTATTCACAATTCCTCTCTGCCCCGAACACTGCAATGTTTTGGTCTAATTTTACACAGTGCGACACAAACAGCCGCTTATTCTTGTGTCATGAGCAATCCTCATCTCCCTAACTCGTCTTTCATATTTTCTATTTATTTTTGTTGCCTTAGTGAACAGACGCAAGCGACGAAAGTCCCCAAGTCGTGACCGTAGAAGATCCAAATCCAAGACTACTTATGGAAACAAGACTTATGGAAAGGAGCGTCGTCGAAGAAAGACATCTAAGACTACCTATGAAACTGGAAAGGACCGTCGTCGGCGAAAGGCTTCCAAGTCTACTTATGGGACCACAACTACTACCACTTATGGAAAGGACCGAAAGAAGAGAGCCCGAAGATCACCAGGTTTAGATCGTCGACGAAAGTCCAGGACTACCACCACCACTGGAAAGGATCGCCGTAGAAGATCATCAAAGAAAACCACCACCACAAGAGAAACTCCCGTCGTCTAGATCTAGATCACTCAAAGATCAATGTAAATGAATCCCCTCGACCTGACATATGTAAATACGCTACAATTTAAAATTTTTTGTACTACATACTTGCGATTCACAAGTTGTGAAACCAAAAAATGTCTCTATCTGAAATAAACATGTATCAGTGTGATGTGCTCGTACCTCCTATACCACCTGCGACAATATTATGTAATTATAACCTAATTGGACATTGGTATTGAAAGAAAATATTCAATAAATTGGCCTAAACGCAATCTCAAAAAATTATTAACATAAATTAGGTAATTTGGTTCTTTTACACTTTTTAGATTATTAAGGATATGTCGTATATACTTAGTCCAAGCTTTTACATGTGCTAAAATTCACATTATGAAAATTTCAGGATAATCATGAATTTCCCTACAACAATTGAAGGCAAGAGGCAGTTAAATAAAATAATATTTTACCCTGATTGAATTTTACATTATATACACTTCCCATTTATTGATCCTGGCGATTTTTTGAAATTTTCATTGTGAATACACAAGCAATAGTTCATTAATATACCAACAAGATAATTATTTAATGACAAATTCTACAAGTATCAGGACATGTGTATTTTGACAGTAATGCAGAATTCTTCTTAAATAGTAATTAATTGTAGATATTATTATCTAAAAATTATTAAAACGAAATGTACTTAACCATGTTGAGATATTTCTTTTGACTCACCAACTTCATATCGAGCAAAATCTAAAACTTCAACACCATTTTCAACAAGAAATTCCCCTACAGTCAATTCTGGATCTAGAAGAAAGTCTTGATTTAATAAAGTTGATTCATTCGAGTCTTGGTAAAATTCTATACTCGATGTGTCGTCCTCCTCCGCCTCGATCTCTTCAGCTGTCTTCTGCTCGGGTGGTTTAGTCTCTTCTTTTGGCTTTTCGTCTGCAATGGGTTCCTCTTTAACTGGTTTTTCCGCCCGAAGTTTCCCAATTTCAGTTGGATTCATCCCTAAATAATACAACAATACAACTCAATACGTTGTTAACGTTGTCTTAAACATTAGACTTTTTTTTGATATACCTATTTGTATAAAAGTTTTTCTTTACTGAAGAATTGTGTGTGATCATTTTACCGACAATGTGTTGACATAATTGACGTACAACTTCATCCACGGCTTTCTTGTCAGTAGAAGGTTTCTCTCCAGTAGGACGATAAGCCACAATAACTCCATAACGACCAGACTGTACCACATCTTTATTACTCCCTGCACTTGCTTCCGGTGAAGGATGTGTGTACGCAGCTAACAAAACTGGTGCTGCAGCATGAAAACATATGGAACGCCGATTCTGGATATTTTCTCCAAGTTCTCCTATGAAGATTGCTGTCTCATCTTTAACAGCCCGAGTTTCAGTTAGTGGCAAGTTTGCTACTTGCTCAGTTGAAAGGGTGATCTTTTGAAATAATGTGAAATACATATTAAAACTTAATCTTTGAAATTTGTACAGGTTGTACTTTAGTACTAAGTTGACTCTCAGTCTCAATTAACTTACACTGGAAAGAAGAAGATTATTTCCAGTTAGTGCTGGTTGTTCGTTAGAATAATTGAATACTCCTTGAGTGACTTTTTGCACAAGCGTTTGAAACTAAACAAGAACGAGAGAGCAATCATTAAGTACTGCAGTTTTCAGAATGTAAATTGGTTCATTACAATAGTTTTTTATCTCAATTAAAGACTTACTTTTTTATTTCGGGCAACAAAGTCTGTCTCACAATTTGTCTCCATCATAACAGCATTAGAGTTGTTTGCTAAAACTGATATTAGTCCTTGACCCGTCATCCTACCTTTAAGCTTTGTAGCTTTTTCCCAACCCTGAAATCAAAAGAAAATACGACAGATGCATGAGAATACGTAAAGTCCAAAAACAGACAAAACTAATTAGTTTATGCATTAATGTAACAAATTCTATTAGTAATAATAGAAACAATATTTAAAGTATCGTGATTTTAAGATATGATTTGAGATTCAACTTACATGAGCCTGGGCTTGAGCTTTCAACCAATGCTCTGCCTACAAAACAAAATATGCACATGAATTATTTCATCATCGTGATTTTGTCAAAGCGGGACGCAAAATACATTATTTATTTTGTCAAAAAACATAAGAAACGAATAAACAGGAAAAAAGAGTGCACCTTCAAAATATAACAAATTGATGATAATCAAGTTACCTCCTTCAAGTCATTTTCGTGTTTCTGCAATGCCTCTTTGCATTTGGAAAATGAATATCCCGTACTCTTCCTTAATTTGGCGAGTGCACTCTTTTCCACA